>JAMKCH010014315.1:0-37959 GCA_023653785.1 Ophioderma brevispina
TTTAAAGCCGTCCAGTTTATCATAGCTTGGCTTGTCATAAAACCGCGAGTCATCCTCCATGACCGATTGTTTGAGCATTCCCGCCCCGACTAGTCGGAGGATTTCGTTATTGGCGACATTCTTGCAGGTTTTAGGTGCTCTCTGAATTATTCTGCGTGGTCTTCGACCCCGCTTTAGCTGTTTATGGCCTCTTTGCTGGCCTCGGTCAACGACTTCGTCGCTACCTTTTCATGACTGGGGGTATCTCCCACAGTATCGGACATTTTGTCTTTCGAATTCGGCTGCCTTTGCTTCGACATGACGTGGTATATTTGCCGCGAAACAATTACGATTAGCGGACCAAAGGAACATCTACGGATCGGAAAGGAATGAAGGACGACCTCTAAGTTTTCATGAGAACGGATGAATTTGAAAACATTCCCCACTATATAAAGCGAACATGCATAAAGTTACCTTTCGTAGTTTTCAAAAAATTCAACTTCACATGAAATTCTTCAAAGTGTTCTTATTTAAAATATCTACAGGTAATGGGTAATGGAAATTTCAAACTTTGAACCCTTCCCCCCCAAGAAAACCAAAAATGCCGCTTTGCAAGAAGGATGGGTGTTATATTAATTAGCAACATATAGTGTGGAGTGGATTCTGGTTCTTGGGTGGGGGAAAGACCCCATTTTGCATTTTGTGTTTTTTGGGGGGCCTGAACACTAAATGGGAATGCCAAAAAACAACAACACCCTATTACATATATAATTCCATTCCCACTATGAGGTAATAAGGCATGCTAATCTACCAAGGGCTTCATCATTTAGCATGGATGGACAAGTAATAACCGCTGACCATGCAGCTTCTGGGATATCATAAAATCATACTTAAAAATGCAGTGGGTGTATTGCTCGATATACTGTTGAATGAAAGCTATTAAACTGTGCCACGTGAATTGGGATTTTAATAGTGTGATTGTGGAATTACTTGCTCATGATATAAAAGCGCTGTCGTGGGCCAAAAGATTGCGGGTCATTGTGTTGCATAAAGAGTTTTGCTTGGTGTGCATGAATACGATTATGTAATCCAAATCTGCACTCATTGCACTACAATAGGTAATTTGGGTTTTGTTGCTGCCTCATTAGCCTTTGTAACTTATGAAGGACAAAATGTCTATCTAGCATTCATTTTACAAGCTCTATAACAACGGGCAAGCTATGCAACATCTCCCGTTTCTTCATTTAAGTCATAACTTGTCATTGTAACGGAGTCAATGCTCTAAGCTTGCTTTTTCCAGAGAGTGTATACCCCCTGAAGTGTTTTCTCAGACTTTTCTCCATTTTTTTCCATTGTACAAGTGTATTTTGAAAAACACTCAAATGTTCAAGGTACAACACATGCAAACTACATTAAAATTAAATAAATTGATGATGAAATATAACTATCATGATTCTAGAGGGCCTCCCTTCATTTCTTCTCCGGCGATGTCCTTTTTTCCGCCTGACCTGCAAAGGATCAGTCGTTTCACTGACCTGCGCATGCGTCAGCGTTTCTAACTCATTTTATTACGAACACGATGCTAAATAAAATGCTACATTTTAACCAAAGTTGTATACAACATGCACAAGGAATAATGACCCTAAGTGACCCCTGATGACCTTTGAACCATGTTTATCTATGACCCCACATAAGACCCCTTGCCTTCCATGTATACGCATACCAAGTTATGAACTTGATCCATCACTGCACTACAATGCTAGACAACATTTTAACCAAATGAGTACTATCATCATGCACAAATATAAAGACCCTAAGTGATCCCTGAATGACCTTTTGACCTCAATCTGTGACACCACCTAAGCCCCCGGCCTCAATGTAAATCATACCAAGTCTGAACTTGATCCATCACTGCATCTAACCATGCTAGACATTTCAAACTAGAAGTAGATACAATCCAAAGACCATAAGTGACCCTGAATGAACTTTTACCTCATCTGTTACCCTACTCAAGACCCCTTGTCTCAAGTATTGCATACCAAAGTATGACTTGAACCCTTCACTGCACTAAAAAGCTAGAAAACTTTTAACCAAAAGTGTATTCCAAAAGTTGACACACACACAGAGACTGACACAGACCACCCACGAAATCATGCTGCCTAAGGGCAGTTCCTAGCGGTGACTTCAAAATAGTGCGCCCTCAGATTTTCACAGTTTGGTATTTTTGCATTGTTGTAAAGCTTTAATATAAATATCACCTAAATATTAAGCCAAAATCATCGGCCCTTATGGGGGAAAAAAAACAAATTTATAATAGAATGCTCTGGATTCATTTTCTTCAGCAGACGACGGACTGGTGGTTTAAACACAGGAAAGCACTCGCCGGAGTTGATTCCCACGGCCAGCCACCCGTTTTGACCGGTCTGTGACCTTGTGGTTTTTAATACCAATGAGTACGAGTCCTTGATTCATGTAATGGTCATCATTTTTGTTGATTAAGTTATGGCAAACTTAAGTTAGCCTACAAAATTACCTGGATGTCTTTAACCTCTTAATAATGTTTTGGTGTATTTTTTTTTTATGTTTTTAAAAAACGTTGTTTTTTGTTTTTTAGCAAATTGAAGAAATTTCATTAACATGTGCCAGTGCCGCTTTAAGCTGCAATTCCCACATTTCATTGATTACCTCAGATGATTTCTAGATTTCCCTGTTAAAACACCAACAACCCACTCATCAAGGATCATTTAAGCACACAATGACGCAAATGACTTCATAGAAGACACAAAATAACCCAACTCTTATCCTTCAGCACTACATGTACATCATCTCGTAAGTCACTTTGAGTAAACTTTGAATTTCCATCTATTTATGTTGAAAAATTTCATTTTATTTCATATGCCTTTTCAATTTGAATTTGTAAAGTTAGCATTTTTGAGGAATTTTTTGAGAATGACATCAAAAGAAATTTGATGATCTTCTTCTATCTTGGATATCTTGTCCTTGAACACCTTATATGGGACCTACAGTCATCTACCTTCAGGGATCATTTTGAGAAATCCATCCCTTTCTTAAAAAAAAAAAAACAAGCATTTTTCACAATGAACAAACCGCTATGACTTGCTATTGCTACTGAAGGCCCTTTTTTGAAACTTTGGTAAACACCCATCAATTCTTTGGCCAAAAAAGGCTGTTCTAAAAATAACCCTTAATTACCCTTAAGTTTTCCCCCTTATCCATATATGTCCATATCCTCAAGGACCATTTTTAGGAACATTGGTGAATATACCGTTTTTTTTGTTGGGACTTTTTAAACAAAATTTTCATTTAGCTTTAAATGAACCCCAGATGATTTTGACCTCTTACCTACTCTTTGCCAAACCGTACCACCTTATGGTGCTTTGATGCAGCCAGTGCAAGACTCTCTAAGTTTAAAAATGCGCACATGTATAAATGTATTTATTTTGGATATGTGGAATATTAAACAAGTTAAATCATACAAGTTCCAAACATTCTGATTATTTTAAAAAAGATTTCTCAATGACAATTTAAGAATAATGAAACAGTAGGGAAC
The DNA here is from genome assembly GCA_023653785.1 of Ophioderma brevispina. Lineage (NCBI taxonomy): Eukaryota > Metazoa > Echinodermata > Ophiuroidea > Amphilepidida > Ophiodermatidae > Ophioderma > Ophioderma brevispina. Next base: position 3,551 of record JAMKCH010014315.1, read on the forward strand.
AGGGGGAAACTGCCCGGAATATAAAGTGGGATGACGGAGGAAAATGGGGACAAAGAAGGGAGAGAAGGAGAGGGAGAAGAAGAAATGAAAGGGGGAAGAGAAAGGGGAAGGACCCAAATACAATGGGGATGATGCTGACCCCCATCTCAGACGTACAATGATGTTATGACGCCTGCCAAAAATGTGCAAGGCTTGGAATCCAGTTGTGTAAGTGGCACATGTAATCTCTCACATAGGCGCGAAAGCTAATTTGCTTTGTTACATTAAGGTATTGTTTCTTTCATTGTTCATATCTTAAAAGTGTTCCTGGACCAAGATTGTCGTTAGTATGTGAAAACAGCTCAACTTCGCCAAAATGTCATTGGTATGGGCTTGTACTCAAACCCAAGGGGATTAGCCTGAAAATATATCCAAGGGAAAGGGAGGAGCAATGGGACCCCGGAAAAGGAGGGAGAAAAGGACTGACGGACGACAAAAGAAAAAAAAAAGCAAAAACCAAACCTGCCCCCCCCCCCTCAACTTTAAAAAAAATCAAAATAAACCTCTCAAAACTGTTATCACATGAAGCTTATTTTATTCCATTTCATTGTGATAACCATATTTGGAAGAATCACAATGGTATTACAAATTGTTTTGGTCAAAACTTAGCATTTTCCTCTTAATTACCCAAAATGGGCAAAAATGCCACTTTTAACTCAAAACCAAAGCAATTTGACATAACTCCTCAAAATTGATATCAAATGATGGGATATTTTTTTTTAAATGATATCTTAATTTCAACAAGAATAACACGCATCATATACATAGGGCTGAAAATGGTCCCTGACCTGAAAAACATGGTTTTCTTGGATTTAAATGTTCAGAGACCATTGACACAAAGTAAATTAATAAAAACGACCATTTTTCGTGATATATGCACACTATGTGGGGCAATTTTTGAAAAAAAAAAAACACATTTATTTCCCTTAAACGGCTAGTTCATAATGAATTTTTTATCTCACAAAAATTCAAATTTTGTCCAAAAAGGAGCAACAAATTGGAATATTTGTTTTGAAAATATCATTAAATGCCCTTTTTTACCCAAAATATTTGAACCATTATGCGTTAATTCCACTCTGAAATTGATTAACATGATAGATAAAAATGAATTCTATGTAATGGAACACCTAATTTCGACAAGAATGAGCCATAGTATAGTAATGGTAGGCTTTCCTAATCTGAACCTGACCTGAAAAGGGGATTTTCTTAGATTTAAAGGTCAATGGACCTTTGACACGAATAACTTAAAAATTTGGTCTGTGTATTCTATGAATTTCAATGATATATGACACTATATATCATAGTATCATAATATAAGTACAACTGTAATCTTCAAAATTTTAAAGTTTGCCCAAAAATTAGCAAAAAAAATACAAAAAAATGCCCTTTTTTGCCCAAAATTTGATTAATTTTAATTAATGACTTTATTATAGATTGATTATTGATTTTTCACATGATAAAACAATATGATTTCTCTTTAATATAGACACCTAATTCGAGGACAGAATGATGCCATATATGTAAAATGGTAGGGCGCCCAATCTGAACCTGACCTGAAAAAAGGGCGGTTTTCTTATGATATTAAAGGTCATTGACCTTTGGACCCACAGCATAACTTTAACATGTGTTTGTGTATTCCTAGGAAACTTGTATGCTTTATGGACAAGTATATGGGGGCAGTGATTGGGAAAATACCAGTTAACTCACAGCCAAAGAGCAAAATATCATGATGAGTATAAAATTAATATTCAAAATTCAAATTTTGCCCAAAAAAATAAGCAAAAAATGAAACATTAAAAATGCCCGTTTTGGGCCCAAAAATTTGAAATCATCTCTGGATAAGGCCCCTCGAAATTGATTGCACATGATAGACACATGTATTATATCTAATATGACACCTAATTCGGACAAGCATGATGCAGAGATGTACACTGGGTAGGCCACCCTATCTGAAACCTTGGTAACCTAAAAAAAGGTGGTTTGTTGGGATTTTAAAGGTCATTGACCTTTGCCACAAAAACTTTAAAAGTGCTTGTGTTTCCCTATGAAAATTCTCTAGCTATGATGGACAGTTATATGGGGGGCACACGGTTTTGGGAAAAATATAGTTAACTCCCCAAAGAGCAAGTTATCATGATGAGTAAAAAAAACGTAATCTTCAAACATTCAAATTTGCCAAAAGTGAGCAACAAATGACCAAATGCCCTTTTTTGCCCCAACAGTTGAAATCTATTTGGCATTATCTCCTCAAAATGGATTCACATGATAGAAAAATTTAATTCTCTTTCACATGACTACAAATTTGACAAAATTAATGATTTTAGTCATAATTCAAGGATGATTAGTGTTTTTCCATAAATTTGGAACTCTAGATGGAACTCGGGATGACCTCTAAATGACCCCTAGTTTTGAGTCCACACACAGGTTACAAGTTTCACAACCATCATTTTTCCAGATTGCAGCATGGCAAGGCTTGACAGGGATATATGTTGTGATAGTATTACCTCCGGAGGGGTACCGACAACGTTGTGGGCCAAAAATTTCCACTCTACCAGGAACTCCTCAATGTTGCTGAAGTTCATGCGTTTAATGTCTAATCTGTGATTTCTAAGCACATAGGGTACACTGATTTAGGTTCCGTCAGATGTAAAATCGTAATGTATGTATGTATGTATGATGTATGTTATGTATGTATGTATGTATGTATGTGTGTATGGGGGGTGGTGTTGCAGTGTGTGTTTGTCTGTATGTTGCGGTGTCTGTATTGGTCTACGTTTGCTCTGCCGTCTTGTATGAAAAGCATTGGTATATAAGCCCTCCCCTTCTTGCAGTCAACTACTCGAATAGCACCACAGCGACTTTTCTACCTACCTCGGCCCACCTTCTTTTTTCATCTCAAAACTCACCCCTTTTCACACCTTCCCCCTGTCAATAAAATGTTGGACATTCGGAGCTAAAGCATTTTGTTAAATAAAACTGGAGTACGCATGGATTTTTTTTGTAAGTTCTTAAAGCCAAATAAATCAGCTTTTATTTGCGTTAATTTCATTCCAATCCCAATTTGTACTATAGAACAAAAAGATATTCTTCATCTAAAAGGAGAGAGCAAATGGGATTAGTCCGGTTTGCATTATTACAAAGGACCACGAGAACGGATGAATTTAAAACGGTCCGCATTATTAAGCGACATGATGAAGAAAGTTTACATTTTTGAGTGTTAGTTTCACAAAATAACCACTTACATAATATCCAAAAAAATCGTTTAGTAATAATTAGTATAATGCTGTCAATGTAATTAAATTTCCGATATAACCATTTCCCCAAGGAATCAGAATGCCCACTTTGTTGCGGGAGGCCAGAAACATAAATGGAATTGACAAAAACAACAACCTCCTATTACCTACATATCATACCACATAGAGTTAACCTGCTCATGATATTAATAGCGCGGGTCCATTCAATGACTTGCCGTGGCCATGCTTATCTTAGGATGAGGCCATTGGTTGTCTTTCAGCGTATTCTTGGTTGAGAAGGCTTAGATATAATCAAGTCTTTGCACTTCTGGTGTATGATGAGCCTTTGTGTCGTCTTCAACTAACCAAACATATTCTGCAGGATTTTTCCACATCGAAGACATTCACTGAGAAACAAATAAACCACTAGTAAATGTTTTGCGGAAATATAATTGATTATGATGATTATCGGTACAAGGTGGAACCAAAATCGACAATGTTAGTTGACGAATCTCTTGGATCTAGAAATTAATATTCGCCAAAGATCCCTCGTATTAAAATTGTTAGATTTTTGCGGGCAAAAAATGAGAAAAAAAACCAAAACGGCCACTATTTGGTCCATAACTAAATCGCAGTTCTTGAATTATTAGGTAATACAAAAAACAAAAATTAAAAAATTGTTTTTTTAAAGTCACGGAATCTGACAAATGATATAATATATATCAAAAATATTTTTGCTGGTTTATAGTTGCCGTGGCATTTGAGCAATGATGGTGAAATAGGCAACACAATCTTTTTTTTTGCTCGATATATACAGTTTTGTGTGTATACTAAAAAGGAAAAAACATTTTTTTTTTCAAGACAGGAAACTATACCTTTTAATCAGGTGGGTGCACTAGGACCCCCCAAATCTCTGAAAAACTGGGGTCCAATAAGGGGACACTGACTATTACAACATCGTAGTTTTTAAATTTATTGCGGGGTCCAAGATGTTACAATGGTGGTCAGGGCCCACAAAAACGCAGGTTAGCGACTACCCCTGCTTTAATTAAGACATAGTTGTTACTTTTGTTTTCACAGCTGTGGACTGTGTAATTGCAAGTATGACATACCAAAACGTCTTTCCCATGGTTGAGGGTACTTAGAAGAGTTATGCCATTGCTTGCTAAGATTTGAGAAGCGCAAGTAGCATATGGTGTAGGATTTTATCTTATATATTAATACATTTTAATACCGTACTTTTATAATTTAACTACCTCTAGTTCTTCAGGCAGAGGATGATTTTTTATTAAACGGTCAGTAGAAATGACCAGTGCACGCAAGTGTTGAAAAAAAAACATACTAGGCGTTTCAGTGGCCGGAACCGAACCGGAAACCTCCGTATATTACTAACCAGCCAGCTTAGTTCTCCAAGCAGACAAGGATGATTTTTTTAAATAATCCTTGTAAAAGATTAATAAAAAAATTATATTTTTCATTTGCATTTACATCACTAATCATCAGATCATATTACTTATAATTTTTGCGGACAGGTCTTGTTGTTATCTGTTTACAGTTGAAGGTTTAGATCGTGTATATCTTTTACATATTATATAAAGTTAGGGAACGCATATATCATGCAAATAGATATAGATTTATTACGGTCGGTCGGGTGAGACGAAGTACACTACTTTTAAGTGTTATTAGTATCCTCCATTTTGTGATTCAAAAATTATTTTATTTCTCTTTTATATTTGAGAAAAGATATCTCACAGAGTAAGTAGTTAATTTCATCATGCAAGAGAGAAAAATGGAAATCCCCTAATGATGTAATGTGTATATGCTTAGAGATCATGCTAGATGAGCTAAGTAGTATAAATAGCTTGGTATTTTCCATGTTATTGTGCAAGTTTGCAAGATTGCAAAATAGGTAGTTTCCCATGATGTCATTAATGTAAGATGATGCAATGCATAATGATGTCATTTGTGTGATCCAATTGGACAATGTTAGGCTATGTTTATGCGTGATGATGCTGTAAGTTATTATTAGGGATTATGGAAACTTATAACTACAGAAAAATGATAAATGATTTCTTTTCTTGGAGGAAAAGGCCCTGTAGTTATTTGTGCATCTCCAGTGTGGTAGATCAGTGCAATGCCAGGATGGATCAATTTTATATTATAGACCGTATTCAATAGCCAGCCATGTTGAATTATATACCGTGAATTTACATGACTTCGCTTGCCGTTATTTTGGAGTCTTGACATATCATCGTTGAACTACAACGCTTCTTTTAATTCTGGCCATTAGAATACATTATGAAAATAAGTATCAGATAAGGACATTATTGTATATGCATTAAATATAATTGCCATTGTAGTTGTTTTTTGACAATTTGACAAAAAATCACAATAAAGCAGTGTTATTACACTGTATATAAAATTCAGATCATTTGTGCACAAGTCTCATTTGTTTGTATTTATAGGGTATTTCTGAACTTGGCGTCCTCGAGCCTAACAAAGCCTTAAATTAAACCTGATATTGTACACCAACACAATTGATACCCTTGCGGAAAAGAAGCGATGCCATACTAATCTTCAAATAAGAATGAGTATAGCACAATAAATGCATTCACTTTGATGCTTTCATAATTTCAATGGATCCTGTTGACTTCTCATATTAATCGAAATCACATCAGTGGCATGAAAAATTTCTTTCAATTGTCTATGAAACAATTGCAAGCTATTAATCAGATAACCTTGACCGTCTGAAACAAGAATAAATATTGCATATAAGCCAACTTAATTCACTTGGTTTCTTTAAATTAGTTCATTTATAAATCTCTTTCGGTCAAGTTTAAATTCACCGTCATAAGACATTCTGTGTAAATAAAAATGGCTGATACGTTGCATTCAGTTACTCCTGTTTAATGATACTAATAATTATATATTGACTATTTTCTGACCCTAGTTTTACATTGCTATTAGGCTGCCGCCCTAATTCAACATCTTGGCCAATGGCAGTTTCGTAAGCCTATGGGAAAGGAAATAGGCACACCCATGCTGTAGCAGCACGCATCATTGTTTGTATGCATTATCTATTTGTCTTTGTTTGCGATAATAGTACCATGTATATTTTGGCCGTCATTGACGTCAAGAACAAGATTAAACAATGATATATTATCAAATTAACTATCCTGTTGATGATATTTCTGCTTGTTGGCAGAGTTTGTTTCCAGATAACATCGTGAAATTAATTCCAGTACAAACAAGGCGTGATATTTGGAGTTGTCATTACAGTTTCATTTCCACAATTAATCATCATTAAATAAAAGAAAACGGTGACACAAATATCATTACTATTCCATTATCCTACAATGCCTAATTCATAACACCGTATTAAGCTTAGAGTTAAATAGCTGGAGTTGAATTAAGAAAAGATATCGATGTTGAAAGCACAGAGTCGTTTTGTATTTTGATTGTGGGTGTGTGCGGAGGGTGTGACTTAATTAAACATGTAGTAATAAGGTAATTGATATGTCTTTAAAATTACGAAAAAGTCCCTTTTGCTTGCCAATCACCAAAATAATCTTCAAAATACTCAAAACGGGATTTTAACTTTGCACATCGGTCATATTTCGGTGACATACTAATAAATCACTGCGTTAAAGTTATTAAAGATTGGAAGGTTTTTCGCTGGAAACATCACTCATTAAATACTGATATAATTAATTGTATGGGCAAAACTATATGACATATCGGGAGTAGCGTTATATATTATCGTAAATTAAACATGATGACAAGAAGCTGGCAGCCATAAGACAAACACCAATGGTGCTCACAAAGCCTACCGCTATCAATATGATACATAGATAGGCGTATGAACGTATACATCTCTCCTCCCTCGCCCGGTCATGGAGGTAGTTAATCTTATCCAATCTGTCACTGTGTGCAGTCAGTGTGACTGGCTTCAAATTATTTGTCTTTCCTTTCTATTTCACCGAGATGTTTTATGCAAATCTGAATAAAAATCCTTTTAAAGGGAAGTGTTCAGGTATTTTCTTTATTGTTTGGATCGATAATGGCTCAGCTTTTGTGAGTATAGTATTGACCTGTGGTTGACCATAAATTTGTAGTAGATTGTACACTGATTGCATATTGAAAGAAGGCGAATGTGTTCCTCACGCTCCGGGTTCAAGTTTTTTAATATATATTCTATATTAGTATATTCTGTCTCTGTAGTTGTATTACAGTTCCCAAACTCCGGAAAACAGCGACGTTAGTACCGAGGCAATCGATTCAAGAGGATCAAAATTCCCAAGTCCCGCTCAAGTGCTAAGCGCGAAAGGGACCAAAGTCACCAAATCATGAAGCATACAAAATTTAGCCAATTTACACTAATTTGGCCCAAATAGAGGCAACAGTTGTTGCAATGCCTCAAATTCGGGACGAAAATCCAAATTTTAGTCCATTTGGTCCCGGTATTTCGAGCTATGCAGCCTGATGCAGGGGAACAAGCTGGAACAACTTCCCCCTTGCAAGCACATCATTCCTGATGATACGCCACTGAGAGTACAGCTGCCAGCTGTAAATGAGGTTAATACTGTGCACACTTTGATAAAAACGTGTAATTGAATTGTTGCATCAAAAAGTCCTATTTCGGCCACCACATACGCACATTTTCACAATAAATCTCCACCAGGAGCTCAAAGGCAGATGGAAGACTGTGCCTTGAGAGTTCGATGATTGTAATCTTTTGGGAGTTTCCGTAACCTGACCAATCTGACACACTTTTTTTCTGACACACTTATGAATTCGGAACTTGAACATTCCATGAAGGGTTTCCGAATTCATATGTGAGTCAGGTGGGTCAAGTTACGGCTCCCTGATCTTTTTGCTGCGCTATTCACTGAATATCGTATTGTTTTCTTCGCTATGTAGAACCAGAGAAAATGAGAAAGATACGCATCTTTCTCATCTTCTCTGGTCATGCTGGTGGAACGTGTAACCCCGGTTTGTACTGAACAGGCAAGACGAATTACTGCACTTTTCAAAACATTAACCCTAACCCGGGAGGAACTGAAGGAGTGAGGGAAGAGGGGAACAAAAAAAGTCGCAAATTCGGGTGGGATTCGAACCCAGGGCCCTTCGGGCTTAAGCCCCATGACCCGGGATAGCACGCTACGGCGGTGTCGCTGGCCCTGCCAGCGATTTCGTGCCCACATGAGTCTTGGTTTGATGACGTCATCGCTACTTTCTGGACTTAGTGCATTTTTCTCAATTAACACTAAGTTTGGTGAGATTTAGTTGTGCTAGGGTTAGACCATACAGCATTCTATAGAAACATGATTATGCTGTTGAGATTAACTTGCCTGCACTTACAAATTAGTGCTCATGCAACACCGGCATGATGAATCTTGATGTATTCCGATATGTAACGGGTCACATATTTTGATGTAATGATGGATACGTGTATGCCCCGGGAGTATGCCCTAATTTTTAGACATTGAGATAGGATAAAATGTCCCTAGGCAGTCAATTCCCTATGCCTATGTAAATGACTTTAACTATGATTTCATTTTGAACATAAACTGACGACCGTTACTGAAGGTGGTTGTAAACTGGCACGGTTTTTCGAAAGTACCTTTCATACTTAGTATCATTATAACTCCTTAACTCTCAGGGGTTGTTGTCAAGATATGTAGAATATTATAGAATTATTTTTAAAAAGACGATTGAGAAAAAAGACATGCCAAAAAATGACGAAATTTACATACCTGTACGATAAATGTTCAAACATCCCAGTCCCAAAATATATTCACAAACATTTGATCAATATGACAATGGCTGGTATTCTGAAAGGGAGACTAACTTTATACCTGGGTTTAAACCAGGGTTAGTCCTACAAGAGGGGACTTTTTTTCTTACAACATAATCTAAAAAAATGAAAGTGTGCTGTAACGGGTGAGAAAATTCCTCATGAATGGGCTGTTCCAGCCCATCCATGAGGAATTTTCTTACCCGTTACATTTAACTTTCACAGTATTTTAAAAGGAAAAAAGGTCCCCTCTTGTAGGACTAACCCTGGTTTAAACCCAGGTCTAAAGTTAGTCTCCCTTTCAGAATACCAGCCATTGTCATATTGATCAAATGTTTGTGGAAAGAACAGCATTTCCGTAAATATCTGACCATACAACGTCCGAGAAACCTGGATTTTAAACATGCTTTTTCATGACAACCGTCACCGACCCCTCAGAATAAATATAGCACAGTGGACAAATCTAGGTCACATAGCGCGCCAGCTGCAGTAACCAACGGAATAGCACAATACCCATTTGAAGACTCGTATGGAACGCTCAGCATATCAATCTTGTAAATGAACCCATGTGATCTCTCGTTTTGAGGACTGTCCATATCAGGCACTCAACTTTTCTTGAAAAAGAGTTCTATTTTGGCTAAAAAAATCCTCATTTTTGACAATATTTAAAAAAAACGGGTCCAAATTCAGTCCGAGACACCAAATTCTTTTAATTTCGGTAAGTCCGTTCATAGTGCAGAATTTAGCACCACGAACGAAAACCCTTGGTCTGTTATTTTGATCAAAAATACATGTTTGACTTTGCAGTTATATATATATATATAATCTTTGAATAAGTTAGTCATTTGGGAATGTAGCGAAACATACTAAATATTCTCCAAATTTAGTAAACAAATTGAGTAGGTAGTATGCAGTACTGAGTTTGCACATGGTTCAGGATTAGTGTGTGTGTTTTGTGTGTGTGTGTGTGTGTGTGTGTGTGGGTTTGTGTTGTATGCCTTCGTGTGTGTGTCACATTTAATTTGGAGAAGTCTAATCCTGAACCATGTGTATATAGCTAGCTGCACACTCAGTACTGCATACTGCCTATGCACTTTCTTGTATAATGGTTTATATTTCCTTTTAAAGAGGGAAAGTCATCTTTTCATCCTACCAGGCGGCAGTCAACACAGCGGGCAAGTAGTTCCGGAGATGCCATAACTTGTTACAGTCGAAGTTTCGTTATTAATGCTTGGGCCACATACCTTATTAGTTTTGCGTCTCCGCCATTGCCTGCAGGGAAGAAAATTATGCATGAAAACTAATTCGCTGAAAAAATAATAAAATAGGACCACATGTGTGATGTGTGCATGTACTATGGTGTTTTGATATAAGGTGTCATCTCAGAAGAAAGACGTGTAGAACCTTTAATGAATATGTTTAGCAAATGTTTCTCACGAGCAACACATGATGAAGGTTCTGTGCAATAACTCAAGAAATTAAAAGAACTTTCCTTTGTATTTCTGCCCCTCCTAAACATGATAGTTGAAAGCAGATTTCGAAGGAAAAACGTCGTGATAGGAAAGGAAACCGCGTACATGATCTATAAAAGAAGCTCAAAGAGAATCCTTCGTGTAGACTACACTGGCCATGGAATTAGCCTATAGCATGAAATCTTCTCTAACGGATCAAAGGCTTCCCATTTTAAGGTATCCTCTAAACCCAAAGATACCTCAAATAACAACTAATAAAACCGTCTGTTCTCCTAAGCTCTATTTAAAAGCAAATGTTTACGTGGGCCTGAGTCAGGGGGCACTGCTCTAAATTAAATATTTATTACTGTGTGTGTGTTGGTTTTTAACAAAATTGTTTTGTTTTCCTGATTCACGGCCAGCTGGCTTGCCAGAGCTTAGCCAGTACGTAAGCTGAAGTACTTGACTCGGTGCAGTGCTAGGTGAGCATAATGCTAGTTGTTCTCCTTTAAATTCTCCATCTTAAAATGGCATGGTGTATCAACAGTTAAGTTGAAAATTAGATATGACAGCAGACCGTCCAATTTCTCTCTGTCAAAAAGCGCCGACAACTTGTCATTTTCGCTATGTCTCAGACCTCCGTCTTAGACTATTTAATTCCAATTACGCCTTTGAAATTCCATCCAAGTGGCTCACTGTTGTATCCAAAATTTGAAAATATTGCAAAACAGTTGTCCGAAAAGAAAAAAAAACACAGATGGATCGATTTACTTGTTATGTTTAGACACCCGTTGCTAAACACGAAGCGGATGCTGTCACTGATCGTGATATAAGGACATACGCGCTCGCCCAATCTCATACCACTTTATAATAATTATTGCCCATTGACTTGCCTTACTGAGCTTTACTGATAAGCTAACTTCTCAAAATCAGTAGACAGCCCTGCAGGTACCAAGTGTCAAACATGACCCTAAAGCAGCGCTGATGCAGGCATCCATGTCAAGTAAAAGAACAAGTAAAGCCATCATGTAGGCGCGGTCTACGGGCTCAGACAGTCAGACGAAAGCGTACTTGTACGTATACGTACAAGTACGTACATACGTCACCATATTATAAAGAAATACAAAAGGATTTTATAAAATCCTCTCGGGATTATCAGTTTTGAGACGAGAAAGGATACAAATTTCAGAACTAATGCCAAGCAACATTATGAACAAATTCTATGTGTCAAAAGTTTGATTTCATGTGTCAAAATTTAATTATTGAAAAAAAAGTGTCACCTATGACGTTAAATCAATTTTCATAATTAATTAATATCTTTTATTTGAAAAAAAGATATCAAAAATCCGTACTACATTTTTTTGATAAGCTTTAAAACTCTATGTAGTGAAGATTGCAGCTTCAAAACTGTAAAAAAAAAACTGTCCCGGTGTGAAATGTTAAAACCTAATGTATTTCTAGAAAAAGTTGCATTGCATTGTGGGAAATTATGACGTCATTGATGTACGTACTTGTACGCATACGTACTTGTACGCTTTCTTCTGGACTGTCAGAGGCTCAGTCAATTTTGAGCTATTTTAAGTCTGATGTGATATTTGCATGTTTTCGTTTATTTCAGTTATTAGGCCATGTTCTCTGGTCAGGGTTCACAGGTTCCCTTACAATTATATAGAACATATTCTTATTTTTCAATGCAACTTTAAGATCGGGGAGGCGTTAATAAACCCAGACAAGAAAATTCCATCTCGAGGTTAACTTTATCTTCTATCTCTAACTCTACTTCTAAACCTAATCAAACGGCTAGCTTGCCAGTATCAGCTTGGGAATCTACCGCTTCCGTGAACCAAGGAGTGTCAATTTAGCGAGGGCGACATTAACGAATTTTCTCAGCCCGAGTACGGCTAAGCTATGACAAGAATATAGCGCCTGCCTGCTTAATTAATCGCAATAATAATAGAACAATACAAACAAAACGCAACAACAAGATATAAGCAACAAGTTACAACAGAGTGATTATTATATTATTAATCGGCGAACCGGCGAATTTGTATTAAATGCACGACGCTCTAACAGACTGAGCTATCAAGCAGGGTTGGTAGAAGGGCGGTAGATATCATCCAATAGAGGTTAGGTCGAAAGGTTCTAAAGTTGTCCTTCGCTTTCATAGCGGACAGCATCAGAAATGTATATTTAAAATATACGATTATAATGTTTTGAAATTTAAAAAAACTTACTTAGTTCTCCAAGGTAGACAAGGAAGTGTAGTATATGTATTTAATCTTTCCCTGGAGATGGCCAGCGCACGACGTGTTGAAAAAAAAACCCATTGGCTGGCCGGATTCGAACCGGCGACTCGTTACATGCACGACGCTCTAACCGACTGAGCGATCAAGCAGGGTTGGTAGAAGAGCGATAGATTATCATCCATAGGTGTTAGGTTCGAAAGGTTGTCCTTCGCTTCCTAGCGGACAGCATAGCACTGTAAATTAAATTTAAACAATACGATTCTAATGTTTTGAAATTTAAACTACTAATTACTACTGTAATTATTATAAAAAAAATATATTTATTAATCTTTCCCGGGAGATGGTCAGCGCACGACAGTGTGTTGTGAAAAAAAAAAACCATGTGGCTTGGAAGGATTCGAAACGGGCGACCTTCTATTACATGCACGACGCTCTGAACCGACTGAGCTTATCAAGCAGGGTTGATAGAAGAGGGATAGCACATTATCCATAGATGTTAGGTCGAAAGGGTCCTTCGCTTTCCTAAGCGGATAGCATCAGAAAACTGTATAGTAAAACTATGACGATGTCGATATAATTGTTTTTGAAATTTAAAATACTTAGTGTCGAGCGATTCCATTTCGTTCTGAGAGGAGACCTACTTCACCCAATCAATACAATAGAAAATTCAGGTGACGATTACCAGAATCAGCTTAAGGCCATAATTAACAAAATGACCCTTTTCTCACGAACAAAAAGCAGCAAATGGACTGAATAAATTCCAAACACCAAACTTGAACAAACTTGAAGCTTTCAACATGAGAAAAGAAAATTATAGGAAAAAATATTTACCCTTACAACGTTCTTTCTCTTCACTGATAGGGATATATAAAAATCTGATACGTTACATTTATTCGCCCTTCTTCCTGAAATAATGCATGACGTCTTGGTCAATAATTGTGTAAAAATAAGAGTTTTTGGCCACTCATAGCACTAACAAACATTTAAGTTGGCAATCTCCTCAACCGTTAAGCGTTCACCCAAAAAGAGGTTCTATATAGATAGAGAGGCAAAACGCTACGTAAACTTTAGAATCACGCTAGCATGTTGCGCCAACCACCAAGAAAACCTAGAGTACCAACAATAGAAGCAATGGCTGCCTCCGCCTCTTCCACACATACTGTGGTTGACGCTTTGCATATACACTAATCGGTAGGGATACAATTAATGTTATGTGTTAGAGGTGGACAGGGTGTAAAAATGTGTCCTGGATCATTTGTGCTCAGATAAGATACTCTTTTTTTCATAAGTGCAAATGCGCGCTTAGGTGGAAAAGATGTATTCAATGGGCGGTTTATTTAAATCAGACGACTGATGTGTCATTTCATTCGTGTGTGGCCATGGGGGGACAAAATTTAACCCACCCCAATAGCACCCAACATCAACAATTATATTTTGGCGAATTGAATTATGTGCGTAGACAAGCACCCAAAACTGATAATTATTCCGTGCAATATTCAAAATTCAGCGCCCAGCAACGGACGACTGGTTTTGATGCTTTTCCCCCCTTGGTTACCCGGCCTAGAATTCATGACACTTATACGTTCTTTGAGTGACTGCAAACCAAAGAATCGAGAGCGTGTATCAGACTGTAAGACAATCTATTCAATTGATTCTGCGTTTGAAGCCTTACATATTTGATACAAAAAGGTCATGTAAAATGGTACAGCATCAATTCCGTTGAACAAGTTGAGCATTACGGTTTTTAGTTTAATCTCCAACACAGCCCGCCAAATCAATCTTTACCACGGACAATATGCGTTTACTGGCAGGAATAAAAAATCAGATAATAAATATACGTTCTTATGCTAACCGCTAGGAAAGCGAAGGAACCACCCCAAAAAAAAAAACCCCCTTTCGAACCTACACCTATAGATGAGTATCGATCGCTCTTCTACCAACCTGCTTGATAGCTCAGGTCGGTTAGAGCGTCGTGAAGGTAATACGAAGGTCGCCGGTTCGAATCCGGCCAAGCGCACATGGGTTTTTGTTTTCAACACTGTGTGCGCTGGCCATCTACAGGGAAAGATAATAATATATAAATCCTTGTCAACCTGGAGAAATAAGGAGTTTAAATTTCAATAAAATAATAAGTAATAATAAAATGACACTTAAGGGGAAGTTGGATATCTTAGGTTATTTAATGAGCTCTTATTATTTTTAAATGTAATTAATATTCATATCCTTGGTTATTCTAGTGGAAACCCTTAACTGCATAAATATTATTCCGTTTGTGTTCCAAAACGGAATAATAATTAAACCGCAATACCACAGGGGAAAAACGTTAGGGGAAAACGAAATTTTCGCCCTAACGTCTGTAAAGTGCTTGTTCCGATCGCCTCTGGGGACCCCCTGATTTACCCGGAAGTAGTATAATGTGATATAGCTGAAATGCCGTCGTATTTTTCTCATTATCGTCCTGAATGCTGAAATTGCAGCTTCCAAATCCACTTCTTTGCAAAGATATAAACGAAA
The DNA here is from genome assembly GCA_023653785.1 of Ophioderma brevispina. NCBI lineage: Eukaryota > Metazoa > Echinodermata > Ophiuroidea > Amphilepidida > Ophiodermatidae > Ophioderma > Ophioderma brevispina. The sequence continues at coordinate 18,831 of JAMKCH010014315.1, forward strand.
AAACCGCCGGTTAGTGGTTAAACCATCAATATTAGCACAGTAGAGAATAGGGTCTTGCAAATGTGCAATATCGTTTTTCATATCACAACCGCAAGTCCGTTCCCACGGTACTTGATGGTTAAGGGTATGCAGGGCTTAATGTATTCGGCGCGGGCCCAGGCGCAGGCGCGGGCGCAAGGGCAGGCATACAAATACGGGGTTCTCAGGACTATATGGTAGTTAGGCCGTCGTTGCGTCTAAAACCATTGTTTTTATGGGGCATTGGCTGAAACCCAAATCGGCCATTTCTGTCCAAATTGGTCAAAATAATGATCGCAGTGGACACTTTGGATGGGTCCCGGAAGGTCGGGGTGGTACGGCGGTACGGTAAGTATTCCACGGTGTATTTTAGTGTAGTCTGGGTCACAGACTGTGAGAGATATTATATACATTGTACTGACGCGCGAAGAGTATTACGTTATCAGTCCGTCATAGAGAATGTGTGTAAATGAACTAAATCTCCAAAATATCTCCGGAAAACGAAGGGGTTCTGTGGAATGTTTTTTGCATCAAGGGTCTGTTCTGATGTCCTTGTTTTGATTAATGTGTCCGTAAGTGGGGTCTGAACCTAATATAGAACCTAGCGAGAAAATGAACGTTTGTGTGTCGGGTACTTCGGGGCTCGCAGACACGGAAAAGTGAACACACAATCGCTAAGGGCGCATCCATTTTTCCCACAGTGCCCTTTTGGTATTTTTCCGTCTTGAGAATTTTTCAAACACTGGTTTCAATTTACTCCAATTTTATTTTTTTTTTCAATTTTAGAAACAGGATTACGGACTTAACCGTACCGCCGTAGTCTGGGGGGGGGAGGGGGGGTAGGGCATGTCAACCTAGTAACAGCAACAGATATACATCAACTTCCAGCGTAACCCGAGTGCTAATCCTACACAGGTGATTAAAGGCTAGGCCTGGTCAGAATATGTAAATCTAAATGACCGTATTGAAATGCATGTTTTGCAGCGAGGTAATCCAACTAACTCGGACGGATTTTGATGCGTCATATTTTTTCTTAAATTATTCATGATATTACTAGATCTTTTGAACGAAGGTTTTAGAGCCGATTGATGTAATGTCACTGAGACAGAGACTGCCATAATTAAATGACGTAGCAGTCCCCAAATTTACGTTTGGAAAATCAGTTCGTAATCCCAAACCCCCAGCGGAAGGTTTTTTTTTTTTTTTTACGTTTCCATGTGTTTTCGGATCCTGTGTTTCAATGGTTGATGACGATTGCCTGGAACCCAAATTGGTCATTTTAGGTTCCAGAATGGTCAAAATATGATTTTTAAACAAAAGTGGAACACTTTGGAAGTTTCCCGGAAGATTTGCGATGGTTACCGGTGTTTTTGGCCTGCTTTGTGTTCCCATGGTTGATGAGCATTGCCTTGCCCTCGTTTCAATTATTTGCTTAAAATGGTCCAAAAGAAATAATTTTTAAAGAAAAAAGAAAAGTGGACACTTGGATGGTTCCAGGAGTTGGATGGTCCCAGGTTTTATCGGTTCTGTGGTTATCAAATGGTTGCCTGGAACACAAACCGGCCATTTTTAAAAAATCAAAATGGACAAAATAATGATGTTTTAAACAAAAGTGGAAACTTCGGAGAGGTTTCTTGGAAGGTTTTTTGATGGTTCCATGTGTTTTCTCTCCGTTGTGTTTCAATGATTGATGACAATTGCCTGGAACCCAAATTGGCCATTTCTGTCCACAATGGTCAAAATAATGATTTTTTTAACAAAGTGGACACTTTGGAAGTTTCCAGGAAAGTTTTTGGATAGTTCCCGGTGTTTTTGGCTTGCTTTGTGTTCCATTGGTTGATGGGCATTGCCTGGCAATCGATTCAACTATTTTGCTTCAGAATGGTCAAAATAATGATTTTTTTAAAGAAAAGTCCACTCTTTTCGAAAAAAAGTCCACTTTTCGAAGTCCCCCCCCCCCCAATAAATCCTGCGTACGGCCCTTCAGTTGTCTGAGGGGTGTTCCTCCCTCAGAAGTTGGGGAAATTAAAATTGAAACCCGAATTTTTGCCATTTGGAGTAACATTTTTATTTGTGTATTTGCTACTATTATTCGGAGTAAATCAACCATCTTACCCTATATAATTTCTATAGACTGGAGGGGGGTTACGGAGTGTGTCTGAGTGGGGTTCGGGATGTGCCTCTCCCCCCCCCCCTCCCCCAGCAGTTGGAAAAAATCCAAATGTTGCCATTATTTTGGTGCAACAGTTTTTTGTACTGTTTTTGTGTATTTTGCGACTTCTGACATTTTGGAAGTAATTTTTATCATGGCTGTGAGAGCCCACCGTACCACACAAAAAGTGGTAAAAGGAAAAATCAGTAGCGTCAAATCCGAGTAAAATCTCAAAAAATATAAGAAAAAGCTTAAATTTTAGCAACAAAAGATTTTCAAAAAAAGAGAAAATCAGCTGAAAAGAGAACTCTCCCATCCAGCGAATCTCCCCCCACGGAACCTGAGTACCACTAAGAGAGGGGTCCGAGAGTGAGGAGGGAGAGGTCCCCACCTTCCCGAAGCCAAATAGGGCCTCCTGGGCCAACCAAAACCCAGAAAAAATGCCAGGAGCCTTCAAAAGACCCGAATTTGACCCACTTTCGGTTCTAGGAGGGGGGGGGGGGGTAAAACACATTTAGATCCGTCCCGAAACTTTTCGAGCTGATAGGGAGAGACTCGGTAAAAAATACCGCGTGTCCCAAAAAAAACGCAACACTTGGTGGCAGGCACATAAGTTGAACAAAAGCAACGTGTCCTTACTTATTTTTTGTTGTAAGGTAGATGGACTGTTAGCTAATATCCCTGAAATTCATAAAGGTAGAGTCAATATTTTTTAAGATATGACCCAATATCAAGTAACCCCGCAAACCCATTTTACAAGAATGAGTACTGGTAACCACACGCCTGGCAATGAAGAACAAGAATGGAAATACAATATTGATTGCAATAAACTTTTACTTGCCCCCAAATTTATTGCAGAACACTTCTGCTGGGTCAAATGATTGCAATTACATAATTATTGCTAACTGATAATATAAAACATTATTTATTGGTGATAAAATATGTTTCAAGACATTATAAAACTATGACTAAGTCATAGACAAACTCCACATTACATAAATGATAATGCGTTGGGCTTCAACTTGCTTGTTACTGAAAAAAAAATGTTACGGGCCTACATTCTCAACTTTATGAAAGTAAAACCTATGATTTCAAAAATTCCATACCAATATCCGTATATTCATTTCTGTCTGTCATTGAACTCTTTGTGTGCCGTCACAAAAATGATATGAATGATTTATAGTTGTAATCCATGCTTTCCCTTATTTTGGACAAACTAAGAGTTTGTTTGTAGCGTTGATTGATACATTCATATTCCTCTTTTTAATGTGTTAAAATGCATGTTTATTACTGTTCTACCACTGGAAACATTCATAATATAATACTTTGCAATAAACTGACTTTAAAAAAAAAGAATGGTGGTTGGACTTAGAAATTCAGAATGGTGGTTCTGGGCGCAAAACTTACAGTGCCGTATTTGTAGTTAATAGCGCTCAATTTTGGTTAAATGGTTCTGCGGTTATTTGATTTCTGGGGTCCATATCTAAAAAATATTGGACTGCCCTTTATTAACTTTTCAGGATATTAGCTAACAGTACAATCTTACCTTTCCCACAAGAATCAGTAGTCACGACGTTCTTTTTTGCCAAAACTTAGGCACCTGCCACCAAGTGTTTGCGGGTTTGTTTTTGGGACACACGGTACAAACTAAGTGGTATGGCCCAGTTTTGGGTGATTCCCACGAAATGATTCAAAACTACATCCAAAACCCTTCTACGGGACCCCGAGACCATCCCCGCACCCATAAAAAAAGGAACCCCGGGGGGGGTGGTAATGCCCCAGGGGGTGCAAGGTTAAAACACCATAAAGCCTAAAAGCAACCATTGGCGATCCATCCCAATAGCAACATCTTATAAGTCAGAACGGCCTAACATAAAAGGCTCAATGTATTCGGATTCGGATCGACACAACACACACCAAGCGTGTTATTGCGTCGAGGGTAATGGGAGAATGGAGGAGCGCGTGACAGCGTGACGATGCCGAGTGTTTCAGGGGGGACCGAAAGGGAGAGCATGAAAGAGGGCCCCACTGCGCTCGTGGTCTAACCTGTTCCGACGCCCAGTTTTTTCCCCATATATCTAATGCATAAGCACCAATGAAAGAAAAATACTGATGTGCGCGGTGGCAGCGCGTGAGGCAGAGCATCGTCAGTAACACACACCACACACACGGTTTATGCATCGAATGTATGGGAGAATGAGGGGCGCCGTGACAGCGTGACGATTCCGATTGTTCAGACCGAGAGGGAGCATGAAAGAGGACCACACTGCGCCTCGGGTCTAACCTTTCCGACGCACGAGTTTTCCCATATATCTTAATGCATAATCAACCAAGAATAGTACCTGATCGCGGGGGCAGCGCGTGTGGCCGCATCAGTACACCCACAAACACAACACACACGGTTTTTGTTAACCCCGCTCCCTGTTCTCGTGACCAGATTTTTACCCCAGTTTGGTGTTAACCCAGTCCCTGTTCTCGTGAACATATTTTTACAACCTCAGTGGTCAAGCAATAGTTTTTGCATTGACCGCTCCAAAGGATCGAACATGAAACCGGATTCGATTCTCACTTTGATATCTGTGGGGTCTGCATTGCGGGAACTATGCTCGGCATTTTCCCACGGTTAGTCTATGTCACAGATAGACATTATCTAAATTGGGCTATACGAGAGTCTTCCGTTATCATCCGGGATTTTCACTGACCTCTATCATGGATACGGGTGGCGATTCAAAAGTGAAACATTTGTCCCGCATAATTTGTCCCTATTATGAGGCAAATGTTATGAAAATTCCATCGGGAAAGTGGTTTTGTTTCGTTTTTTCGGCGGGGGAATTTGGTGCGCATCATTGCAAAATCGTTTTTGAACCGCCATTTTGAATTGGTAAAAACCGATTTTCATGTTTTTTTCCTGGGTTATGTGGTCGTGTTATTTACCACCCCCCCCTCATGACCAAGTTTGGTAAAAAATTCCAACCGGCAAAGTGGGAGTGCACAAGACATACCTTAAGTGTAACCTTATGGTCATCAACCACTGAAACACAAGCAAGGCCAAAAACACCGGGAACCATCCAAAAACCTTCCGGGAAACTTCCAAAGTGGTCCACTTTGTTAAAAATTCTCGGTATGAGTGTGAAGTGGGGGGGGGCCAATTCCTGGACAGAAGATGGCCAATGGGTTCCAGCAATGGGTCATCAACCATTGAAACACAAAAGAGCCGCAACACATGGAACCATCAAAAACCTTCCGCGGGTCAAGACACGATCTGACTCCATTTGGGCATTGGGATTCCAAACGGTAATTGGGGAACTGCCTACGTACATTTATTATGTCCACTTTGTTTTTTTGTCCATTTTAGATTAAAAAAAATGACCGATGTGTGTTCCAGCAATTTTCAACAAGCTGTTAGAGCTAAGCTCATCTGCGTATTCAAGGTCTGTGGATGCTGACTTTGGTGACGTCTAGTACGCTTGGGTTTGATGGTGAGTCCTTTGTAATTCATGATGTCAAATCTCTGTCTGAAGATGTAATCAACCACGACTACAAAGAGATAGGCGCAAAATTATCTCCTTGGAGGAATTCCAGTAGTTGTGAGGAACTCCTTTGTGGGCCCATCCATTGGTCTGCACAAGCTATAATGGGTTTCATACATGCTGTCAATTGCCTTGACAGTCTCATCTGGAACACAAAACGTATTGGCGAGAATAAGTGCAGCATTCAATCCTGTTTACACTGTCAAACGCCTTGGAAAAATCTACAAACACAATTGAGAAAGCGTTTCTTCGTTGGAAATTCTCGGCTCTTCTATGATCCTTCTGAGGGCAAATAATCCTGAGGTAGTGTTGGATCTTCCTTGCGAAGAACCCGTTCGGTTCCGCTGAGAATGGGATCTATTGATGATGATTCTGTTGAGCAATCATGGATTTTGTGAGATCTAGAGGCCCAGTGGGTGACAGTGTTGATTCCTCTGTAGTTTTGGGGTTTTTGGAGGGGCGCCTTTCTTTGGGTAGAGGATGATGGAATGATGTTGAAAAAGGGCAGCTGGTTTTGTTTCACCTGTAGAGGTGTTTGTTCAAAATTTAACAGTTTGATCATGGGGGGGGGAATAGGTGATTCTTCCAGACTACTGCGGAATGTTGTCGGACAGGTGTCTGGTGTTTCTTGTCTTCATTTTCTTCAGGCAGATCTGAACTCCTCTATCGTGAAAAGGTCGCGTCTGGATGGGAAGGTGTCTGCTATCTTGTGCTTGAAGGTTAATCAAGGTTAGTCTTATTCTGAACTGGCCTGCCAAGTAGAGAACTAATGTGCTGAAACCACGTGTCCAAGCGCTCTTCAGTTGTTTTCCCTTTGATGCTTATCGGTGGGGTAAGCCTTCTTATCGTCAAGCTCCCTCAAGGCCTCCCAGTGCAGTCGCATGCCTTGTTTTTCAGATTAGGGCGTCAGTGCTTCAGCCCTTGGACTTAACATGCTCCCCCACTCAGCCACCCACATGGTAAGCATGCAAGTGCTGCCTTAGCAGCATCAAGGTGTCTGCTTGGAGCTTCTGGTGATTTAGTACGGTACTTTTTTGGCTGCAGACTTCAGTTTTTTCTCTGGCCAAGGCAGTAGTCTTCTTCATTCACAAACCATCTGGAACCATCCAAGTGTCCACTTTGTTAAAAAAATCATTATTTTGACCATTCTGGACAGAAATGGTCAATTTGGGTTCCCGATTAGTCCATCAACCATTTGAAACACAAGGAGAGCAAAAAACACATGGAACCATCAAAAAACATTCCAAGAAACCTCCCGAATTGTCCACTTTTGTTTTAAAAAAACCCCCCCCCAAAAATCTTATTTGTCTATTTTAGATTTAAAAAATGGCCGATTTGTGTTCCAGCAATGGTCAACAAACCCTTGAAACACAAAGCATGCCCAAAAACACCGGAAACTATCCAAAACCTTCCGGAAAACTTCAAGTGTCCCCTTTGTTAATTGGCCATCCAAAAAAACCTTTCGCGAGGGTGGGGGGGGGTAAAACAACTATCTCTTGCTCAATGGTAATTTGTTGATGCGCCGTGCTTTATTATGGCATTCTCTGTCTCAGTGACCTTACAAAATCGGCCTCTTAAACCCTTCGTTCAAAAGTATGAGTAAATATGATAATTTAAGAAAAAAAGTTATTGACCGACAATCCGGCGAGGTTAGTGGCATTAACCTCGCTGCAAACAGGGCAATTTTAATAACGGTCATTTAGATTAAATATTCGTTGACCAGGCCTGCCTTTAGGTAAAGCATTGTTTGTGTTGTGACATAGAGTTGGAGTATAATAAAAGCTAGAGGTCGGACATCCATCTTGAATCGGCGAGCTCAGTGGTGGACGCTTGGATGTTGACCGCCCAAGCCCAATCCAAACTAAAACTTACAGCTCGGAAAAATGCACTTTCTCGTTGATGTCGCCAGGTGCCCCCGGATATAAAATGATCCTTTTAGATCCAAGAACATTTCATCAGGAGTGGTTATGAGAAGTATCGGCGCATAGATCGGGCACGGAGTTTTTGCAGATTTCAAAATGGCTTCTAAAATCTGCATGGGCTATAGCATGTTCGTAGTTGCTTGACGATTGGGACGTCGTAATTTAGCAACAGTCGTAGTGTGAGTATACATTTGTACTATTGGATTTAGTATGGAACTTTGACATCGGTAAGTGCGAAAATAGCGTCCGCCTGCTCAGTCGTTTGTATTTTTGGTAATCAGTGAAATAAGCGTGTTCGTGCCCAATCTAAAGAAATAACCGGGAACAGTCCCGAGGCCTTGGTGTGTGACTGTAGATAGAGCACCCTCCTACCGTTACTTCTTTGAATAGGACTAGCAATCGGGTGACGCAAGATGTTGATGTAGATCTGTTGCTGTTACTAGGTTGGCATGTCCTACCCCCCCCCGACCTTCCGGTAACCTTCCAAAGTGCCACATTTTGTTTACAAATCATTATTTTGACCAATTGAATTTGACAGAAATGGCCAGATTTGGGGTTCAGGCAATGCCCCATAAAACCAAGTTTTTTACGCCGGCCTACCATATAATCCCGAGAATCCCTTTTTTAATGCCTGCGCCCCTGCTCCCGCGCCCTGCGCCCGCAGCCGAATCCTAAGCCCTATGGGGCTGCCAAGCTCTCATATCAAGTCGAAAAGACAGAACACGATACCAAAATCGGAAACACCCCCCTTTAATTATTGCATAAACAATAGCCAATTTCCCCCTACCTACTCGATAGCTAATAATAATAATCATAATAACAACAACATCGAACACTCCTCCTCCTCCCTTGACTTACTCGTTTCTGTTTGATATTCCTACAGAACATGCTATGGTCCAGAAAAGTTGTTGCGGCCGAAGGCTCTGAGGAGGCGGCCAGAAAGGGGCTGAGTGAGTTGAGATTGAATCCAAACAAGGTGTTAAGATAGTGAAGGCAGTGAAAAGGATGGAGAGATGTCGAAGGTTAAGATGTATGAGGGGAATTGATCATGGAAGTTGAATTTTAGTGAGCGAGATAGAGGTAGTCTGGAAAGAGCATATGGAGAGAATAGAGAAATGACTAAAAATTCCTTTAAAATGAACTGCAAAAAACGGTTCAATCGTTAATGATCATTTTTTTGGCAGTTGAATCTTTTGTGACATTGAATTAGGCTTTTTAGATTACAGTGCTAAAACTATAGGTTTGATTTTGTGTAATTACTATGACAATATTTGCTTATAGAATTATAATAGAGTTAACGGATGGTTTTTTTTTTGTAGAAAATGGTAGATTGCAAATATTTTGGAAGGAAATGCAAGGCATGCGGTTTTGCAAGAGCAACAGAGCATGATATAGTTTTGATATAGTTCAATATGCGTGGTTTATTTCTATTAATACGATGTTTGTAACATGTAATAGATGTATTTAGATATGAATTGGTCATTTGTTGATACAATGGTTGACATAGTTATATAGGTTTCATATGAGTGGTTTATTTCTATTTACTAATGAGATGATTTTTTTTTTTGTGTTAACAATGGAATAGTGGTATTGTAATTATGATGATCATTTGTGAGAACAATGGGTTTGAAATCATTACCAAGTATTCATGGGAGTTCCTTTGAGGTACACTACAGGTTGTATAACAAACAAGTGTTAAGAGATCCACTACTTTGTAATGGGAGAATCGGTGATATTTTTGAATTTGTAAGTGAAAACTAGGTACAGTGTATTAACAGGTATCAGTACTAAATGTTACCTGGAAAAATAACGCAATAGTAAGTGTTAATACAGTAATTATTAAAGATATACTTCGTCAGAGAAATTTCAAGTGGTAAAATAAGATACTGGTTTACAAACGAAAGTGCCAAAATTTAACCTACGTTTCCCCAACTCTTATTCACTTAAGCTGTGTAGGTTTAAAAAAAAACAGGGGAAAAATAAAAAAGATAATAAAAAAGCAAAATAACGGCACATCTTTTCTGAAACAACCAGCTTAAACAGAACAAAACTAAATAACAACAATAAAAAAATCAAACTTCTTCTAAACCGCGATTTCGAACCCTGGACTAACCGGGTGAAAATATATTTGCCTCTACCTTAGACCGCGCGCCACTGAGCACGTGGAATATAAGAGTGTAATCTGCTCATTTGGGGTCCACAGCGGTGGAAAGACAAATCGAGGTCATAATTGACACGACCACTAAAAGGCCAGAGAAGGTATATTTACCGTGAAAAAAGCAGCCAATTACTCATACACTATACATCATGACTGTTTTTTTTCCTATCAGCCCTAAATGAATAAAACATTACAAAACACCTTAGGCCTAACGTGCTATCCACACAACCCTCTATAATTACTCAGGTTGGCTCAATACGCCGTACGTTGAAGGTCAAGAGAAACCTATACAGTGTTTTATGCTGCACGCTCAACTATGACAAAGTCATAATTATAAACACACGTCTTGAATCTTTGGAAATCTTGAGAACAATAACAACAATGTACACTCGCGACTTTTATCTTTTGATCTATACGGATCTATAATACAAATCTTTTTCATCTAAATCTAATCAAACAGTTCATCAATCTAACTTCTAGAAAAGCACCCATGTAGTTGGTTTGTCCATGCAATCCTTTGGGGAAAATTCATGAAGATATTACTTCCGGGGTAAAAACGAAACCAATGCACGGTCGGCCTAAGCCGACCGTGCGAAAATGGAAAGGCAGCTGGACCCTCAGAGGTGGGTGCTGAGATGATTAGTGCGAGTGGAGAGATAGGGATTGGTATGATGATGGAGTTGTGTCAGAGAGTGTTAAATGGAGGAGGTTATATTAAAAATAATTAAAGATGCAACGAGATATTTCAAATAACAGGTGTCCCTAAAATTTGAAAATTCTGATTTTTGCACTAATGTAAAGCTTTCTATAAAAATATACCCATGTGAAAGGATTAAGCTAAGAATCATTTCTTACGTGAGTTAGTGTAGCGGTCGGAAAATTTTCAAATCCTCCGCGAGAACAATATATTGCCACCTACAGTGACCTATAACAAGTTCTGATTGCATTATTCTAGAAGAATGAATCTGCTTGAGTGAAGCGCAAAGTTCAGTTGAACTTCATTTCAATTTTCTGTATCTTCAGCTCACATATTTTTGTATTTGCTTTGACAATAATTTATTTAGGTACATGTACAAACAAAGTTTGCGGCACCTTTGTGCTGTCAGGTATTGTTTTGAAGTTGTACTGCAAGAGAACATCGACCCCTCACGCTTGTCAAAGCTTCGACTGTGAAGAACAGCATCAATGCTACCATTCAAGCCCGCATTCAAGGTGTTGAACTTCTTTTGTCAAAAAGCGCACTAAAAGCCTGCCACAGCATTGTTAAGATCATTGAGCGCATCAGAGTCATGACACTAACAGGCAATGCAGAAAAATCAATCATCTGTTCCTACAGTCCTACCAATGCAAATTGAAATGAACCCAATATCGTTGGCTTTAACTCGGATCTCTCTGCTCCCGTTTCTTCAGAAACATCATACGACTTGTTCATCATTGGAGGCAACTTCAGTGCCCAACTTGGTCCGGAAAAGGCAACTTTCACGTTCCATAAAGCAAGTAACAAGAACGGTAAACATCTTACAGACCTCCTAGACTGGAGAAAGGTAATAGATGGTTTCAAAATTTGTGAAGAATACTAAATAATAATACCATTTATAATAGGTTGTCCTCACTAGCTGATCAAATGCAGGGCTCATATAATATTATAATCTTTTAGCTACTGCTACCAGAGATATGGCACTCAAAACTTCCAATTTCACACAGTGCATCAGTGTCGTGCGCAAGGAACTAAAAGCCTCTGAAGCACATACATCCACCCTTCTAGAGGTTCTAAAGGCAGAGTTGAAGCAGCTGAAAACACATATACAAATTGAAAAGTGTTCTTGAAAACACATATACAAATGAGCTTGATGAAAATATCAAGACCAAAACCAATGATTTTGAACAAGGTCATATATCCAGCATGTCCAGGGTGACAAAGTAAAGCATGGCAAGTTCTGTTACCACTCATTGCCAGTAGTAGCTACCAGCCTGGCTAAGACGAAAATTTCAGTAATTGGACCGCTTGACGTGACAATATCCTTGCTTTGGAATCATTATTTGTCAAAAGCAGCTCCTTGCAATGAAACTCTAATGGGTAATAAACCAAGGCATTTTCTATCTTAAACATCATTCCTCTCCCAGTAGCCAGGAAACTACATAGGTATCTGCCTATCTGCTATTGCCGCGAAGGGCTACAACTCACGTTTTCACAATCATACAATAACTCCGCATCGATTCCATTCTCGGAAGGAACCAACATGGATTCCGTAGGAATAGATCTACCCTTACCACAGATTATTGCACTAAGAAGAATAATCGCAGAATGAGAGTCTCCAAGAGAAGAGCATCACAGAAAAGAGAAACTAGTCCAGATGGTGTCTTGGGTGGCTAGTTAACATGCGGACTAACTTACCCAGTCGGGCTACTCGTAATTAGCCTACTAGTTGTAGTTTGGTTTGGTGTATAGTTTGGTGAATTTTATTTGAAAACTGGATATTTGACATCAATTCCCGAAGTAACTTAAGATCCTAAAGTCAGTTTAAAAAATCTATAAGCACCTGAAAATATCTTTTGTGCATTCAAGATTTTGGTAAAAGAAGGGCTATGACAAAACGAAGGTGTTCTGATCATCCTCTCTGGAATTAAAGAGGAAGATGGAACAATATTGATGCCGGTTTGTGAATTGTGACGGAAATATTGAAGATGAATTCCACTTTGTTTTAGTATGCCCTTTCTTTTTAGGCCTTACATATAAATATATCCCCGATATATTTTGGGTTCACCCGGCTTTTGAAAAGTTGATTAAACTCGTGAAAATTGAAAACATAATATTATTACTACACTCACTGAATATGTTTTCAACGCCCTTAAACTCAGGTATGATATCTATTCAGCTAATTAAAATATGGTGACTAATAATATTATTATTAATTTAATTCACTATGTATACAAATGTTGAAAATAAAATAATTTTTGGCTTACATGTCCGCTTGTTAGTGTTATGGACTGGAGGCCTAACTACTCATAAAACTTCATACTCATACTCACACTTCCAAGTCGACATTTCACATGATTCGCACTATAAGACATTTTTCTTTAGCAGATAGTCTTGATTATAGGATTTGTTTTTTACATTACATGCAACAAATGCAGTAGTAACTTTAAAGAGGGCTTATCTTTTGTAGAACATTGCAAGTATGCAACTCTTAAAGGACGGTTACTTCTGTCGTAATAAATCGAATCAAACAATCCCGAAAAATTTGGTATTGTTGCAGAAGGCAATGATGCACTATCTGTTATGGTATCCATGACAAGAGTAAGAACTATCGCCCTATGATTAGTCACCAATACAAGATGAAATCCCACCATAAGAGGAGGAGCTGGGACCCAGGTCAAAAATCATCGTTTACTCCTCCCTACAGAAAAGGTTTGACACCTTTGTGTTAGTATGGAACCTCTACATCAATGCTTTGTAGGATTAACTCTCAAATTGTGGTGATCACTTTTTCAATCGGGGTCAAGTAATTTACACAGGGTCAATTTTTTAAAAAGCTTCCCATCATGTTGAAATGTAATGACATATTGTACCGTCTAGTCATAAGGATTTCCAAAATATATAGTTTGTAACAACTATGACCATTGTCATTGTTTTGGGAGTTATCGGGTAAAATGGCTAAATGGTAAAAAGGATCAATTTCGATTTGTACATGGGGCAAATCCGAATTGCTCCAATTTTGGTAAATTGAAAGAAGTTGTTCATCGAGCTTAATGTGTCAAAATAAGGACTAGCTTTTTGTACATCTGCACTGGCATGGTTTGCCATGTTCTGGGACAAGAATAGGTCATAGGGCAACATAATCCAATTGGTGTTGACCTGCTTTGACCCTTATCTCCGTAAGTAAACTTTAACATAATCAAAACTATACTTTTTATGAGTCCTCTTGCCTCAGGCAATAACTTTGGCAATATTTAAAATATGATAAGAGTAAATTTAATGGTTGACCCCTGTACAAATTGAGATTGACCTTTTTTAACCATTTTTGTCATTTTACCCTACAACTCCAAAACCATGGTCGTAGGTGTACAAAACTATCATTTTGGAACCCTTATGACTGACGGACAATATGGCATACATTTCAACATGATTGAAGCATTTTAAAAAATTTGACCCCCGTGTAAACTTAAATTTTTCCCCTATTTGAAAAAGTGATACTCACAATTTGAGAGTACGACCTACCCTAGCATTGATTGTAGAGGGTCCATACTAATACTACCAAATGTGTCAAACCTTTTCTGTAGTGAGAGGTAAAACGAACTCCTTAAATGTTAAATAAGGCCCCTTATTCTGCTCCTCCTCTACCAATGGTATTCACTATTACCAACGCAGGAATTCATTCAAGGTAACCAACTGGCGCCTTTCATTTTCGTCATTGTGGTCGACTGCGCCAGTCCGCGGCACTAAAATTATAAGAGTCATCACAATTTGGCAGAAGTGTGGCAGTCAAAGGCAAACACACTTGACTGATCTAGCAATGCTGATGATACTTGCCATTGACTGCAGAATTTATTATCATCCTGTCCCAAAATCTACTTACTGCATCTGAAAAGCAGCCTTTAGTGGGACTAATGCCGATTGCAAGAAGCGAATGGATGAAGTCGCAATGAAGAGGTTCCTCATTCTCATATCCGCGCAAAGAATGGCAACAACTATCAAGGGAGTAGAAGATTTTAACTATCTGTTTCTTTGTACTTTTTAGTATACAGAAGGACTTTTGACAAGAAAAGCCAGTGCCTGCAATAGCTGGATATCATGTGCAAGTGTGACGTCACCAGCCTCAACTAAGATGTGCCTTCTTCAAGACCTTTTCGAAGCATCTTCGTGTACATGTTGGTTGCAGAACATGGATTTGAATAATGATTAGAAGGGGATCCAAGACCGTTCAATGGCACTGGGTACACCTGGGATTTTCAAAACATCTTCCATTTTGGGGGCCGGAGGCCTTTCGAACTCCCCTTCATTTAATTTTGTACCAAGCTATATTTTATATTTGTATTTTTAATGAATGTAAATAAAGATATGATGATAGAAACCAGGCTACCAAATATGATCCGTGGCGATATACTTCTTATCAGAGAAGATCACAGTTCGCTGATGGGCATTACTTTCGAACCAAGGACTGGATTACATCAGACCTTCTTCTGTGAAGACTCTATGTCCAGTAGATGTAGTAGACCACTACCTACTCTGGGAATAATGCGGCAGAGAAACCGTTTCACTTCCATGAAATAAGGACTGCAGTTCGGGACAAAGATGCCAAACAATGTGTCACGGATTTTCGCTGGAAGTCAAAGGGTGGTGGTGATGATGTTGTCTAGCTTTGTAGAAACTTTTGACTGTTTACAGTCATTTAGCCAAGACAACTGTATCATCGTAGAATTACATGCCACCTATACACATTTTGTAGGGTGCGTTTTTTTTCTTATAATGTTACTACATTTTTTCCCTACTCATGAATTATAAATAAAACTGCACTCAATTTTTCAAAATCAAATTAAAGAATGCCAGGGATTCAATTTGAAATGATAGTCACGTGTCGTAATCGTTTCGAGAGACATATATCTAGCATACAAGTAATGTTTTGAGGGATCGCCAATTTCTGTGAAAGGTTTAAAAAGTGTTTTTAAATTTTAATTTTACTTGCTACAGGACATCCATACAAATAAAGACGAGTCTGTCGAGATACATTTGGAATCCTTCAACCAAAATTAGTTTTAATAGTCCCTTATACATTTCAAGAAAAGGCATGAACTCTTCTGTGAATGTTAGCAATATAGCAACATCCACAATACTGTCATGTTTGAGGTATCCTAGGTCAACCCATTGCTTTCGTTACGTTACACCATGTGTCCTGCCTTGTTTTTTTTTATAGAGCAAATAAACTGATTTTTTTCAATTCCATCATAATTTAGTTTATCCAAACGAAGTTATCGATCAACTAAGTTTATATCGGAAATATTATCATCTTTGGTTCTACTGTACTAAGTGTAAAAGTTAAAATTTCATTAGTCTAATTATTTTCACATCCACCCTTGGATGTTAAATTTAAGGTTAATGTTACCTATAAACGCTTTTATTTCCTTGATTTCAAATGATTACCGGCACGAGATTAACTTTCCAACATACAGCTTGTGCTTCTTCTGTCATAGATATGATCAAGTGGAAAGATGCAAGCTGGTTTTAAACTAATGTGTCCAGGCTTTGTAATCTACTCTTGCATTCTGGAATTCTGGATGCACCGTAAAATTAGACTGTCCCCCCAATCTTAAAATTAGACTGTCCCCCAGTTTCTGCTCTGTCTCTGTTTTGAGCGCACTTGGTTAAAGACAATGCCTAAACTAAAAACCTGAAGACTTTCCATCAGCTTTGCCACCCCATGGACCACGCCTGTCCACGCTCTCTAATACGCGCCCTTATATACAAACCAAGTTGTCCACAGAATGCGAATTACACAGGGCCTCCTGGATTTTAAACACTAACCTGGCCGGGAGTCACGGGCATGGGTTTGTGAGTCTAATTGTACTTTCAGTCACTTGCTGTTCCATCACCAGCTATCACCGTAAAATAAACCTCATCACCATTGTGGTCTGCCTGGAAAGGCATCATAAATCATCATAGCGAAAGACGAACAAGAATATTCTTTTAAAAAGACAACCATCGCCTAGTGAGGATGTTAGTACTTAATATATTAGTGTAAAATCTTGAGATCATAGGAAACACTCTCGTATTAGAGTACACAGTATATTTTTTAGGCATCAACCATACTCATGCATCAACCTTTAATTTTGAAATACCATGGGTTTGGAAACACCAGCCTTACAGCCATATCCATTTCATAGGTGAGTGCCCCTGGCTGTTATGACTGTTCAGCAATGTAATGTGGAACATTGTGGGTAGTTTATCAATCAAATAGATCCTAAATATTTTTATCACAGCCCATTGCACCGAGATTACAAAATTCAAACTTACAGGAAACGGGTTTTAAAACAACGCTTGTCACTATGAGGCAATGAAGTATCAACTCCTATGGCACAGTTCAATAGCTTTCATTCACAAGTGTATTGAGAAAACACACCCCTGAGTTTTTTGTATGATATATGATACCTAGAATACACAAGATCAGTTCATGTCAATACAAGTACAAGTACAACCCACTGAACTGTGCCCTTGGTTGATGACCATATTGTAACTCAGTGTGTGTTATCTGGGCATTGTACACATAATGGTACTCTCAAGACCATGGTCAGATCATCCATTACATGTCAATGAACTGAGAAGTTATCCACTGTGATGGGTGGGCTGTCACCCAATCAAAAGTTTTGTTTCTAGCTGCTTAGGAAATGTAAATGAATTTCCTAGTAGGCATATTCCATGTCCTTAATTCTTAAAATAATTGGAACCAGAGGACTTTGTACTGCTACATGAGACAACCACCCAACTCTGTGCATGACTGTGATATTCTGCCAATCATTTGCTTGCTGCACATTTGCTAGAGTAACTTGCAATGTTGTGGCTTTTATCCACTCCGACTTTATACCATCTTCGATGGAAAAAGTCAATTACTCGAGCCAGCAATGATTCTGGTTGGAATGTTTTTAAAATTTGCGGTACACAAATATATGTTCTATTACATTGTTACATTTTTTGCCAAGTTGATTCAATTCTCGTCCCTTACTATAGACCTAAACTGCAAGCAAGCATTATTATTATTGGAATATCATCAGTTCTTTTTACCTTATTTGTATTTTCTTAACAGCAAATATTGTTATAATAATTTTGTTTTGAGGCATAATAATGATAAAAGTAAAACCTTCATATTTTTACACCTTGTACTTCCCTCCCCCGAAAAAGACCTTGTCAACTGCACTTTAAAAAAAGAAGACTTTTGATATGAAAAGTTTGACTGACACCATAAATAACACCGAGAGTGCGATCTGAACAGAATTGTTTATAGGACGCTCTATTTGCTAATTAATCAAATTTTAATTGAAGTCTTTTTGGTAAGCCGAGAATTTTATTTGTTAAAAGTACAAAATAGAGTTCAAGTTGAAATATCAATTACAATTGTTACGGTCCTTTATACAATATGTCAATCGGCGACGATACCTCAATCCATCATGTTGTTCGGCATTTCTCAAATTCCACCTATTCTTGTTTATTTCCTGTGCGGATCAAAGCTGGTTTTTGTTAGCCCGCTCAAATGATGGTCTCTTTTGTCGCTAGTTTATGACAGTTTTTATTTATTCCTTTGGCGTGTCATTTCCATGGGAACAAAGGGCAAAACAACGATTGAATTAAATATTAAACCATTATTTTGATGCTTGATTTATGCCTTATTGTTGTCAATATAGTGTTATTGAAGAAAAAGTTCATTCACACATTTCCTAATGCTTGTAATCAGACCGCAGTGTTTGTAGACAGTATCAATATAACCTTATTCAATAGTTGAGGTTTAAGCTCTACAGTAAAACAGATTGAACTAGATACAGAGGGTCTCTTAAACACGTTCCTAAAGATTTGATTTCAGGCTTACTGCCTTTCCCTGTGCTTAAATTTCCCCAGTCCAGATCAGTCCCGTAACCAGGATTTCTTTAGGGGATGGGTGGTTTTTTTTTCTAAAAAGGGGACTTCCCCCCCCCAAAAAAAATTTCCCCCCGAATTTGGCAAAAGTGGACTTTTTAACCGAAATTACAACCTTTTTCGACAAAATAGGCACAAAAAACCTAATTTTTGGCTCGCTCCGCTCGCAAAATTGCATTTTTGGGCCGTTTTGAGCCATTTTAGTGGTTTTAGGAGGCTTTTATATTGGAATTGGGGGGGGGGGCGTCCGCCCCCCCCCCACTGGTTACGGGCCTGGTCCAGATTTTAAATTTCAATAAGGTTGAAGTACTCCATTTTAGTTCAGGCCTCGCCGTTCGGATTATTACCCACAAGTTACTTTTTTCAGAGTCCACGATAAGATGAAGCATACCTTTGACTTTGAGAACATCTTAGTGTCTAGTCGGTGCGAGTAATAGATACGTCCCTATCAAACCCATTTAAAAAAAAAAAAATACATCGGCCCTCGGACCGCATGTGTCGCCTGCCGTCGCGCTTTGTAATGATAGCTCTCATATGACCTTTGACCTTGGTATGTGACCTTTGACCTTGGTATGTGATCTTTGATCTCATCAGCAAATGTGGGATCCCATGTTGCATCTATGACTCAAGTTTGGTTTAAATCCATCAAAGTATGTGGATATTACAATTACAGGCAATTGTTAACCCTGGCCCTTTTTCACAACAACAGACATCAACAGTGGAAAAAGT
>JAMKCH010014316.1:0-24226 GCA_023653785.1 Ophioderma brevispina
CACTGCAAATGGTTTGATGGTCATGGAACTTGGTGGTGTGGTCAACATTCAATTCAGTGCTGAAAATTGTTGAAGGTCATTTCAAGGTCATGTCGGGCCATCCAGGTCAAACCACTCAAATGTTTGTATGGTTATTTAACTTGGTGGGTTTGTAGTCCACATTTTACTCTAATTTCAAGGTCATCTGGTCATCCAGGTAATTGACATCTGATATTGGTGGGAGCCTCTGGTTTCCATCACAATCTCCCTGTTCACCCCCCCCCCCCCCCTTCTTAATTTATGTGAGTTTTCCTCCTTCTAATTACCAGACGAGCGGGTGACCTTTGTGGTTCGAGAACTGCCTTGTCATACCTTCAATTTTCCCTTGATAATAGATTATTCTTCCTTTAATTCCTAACCATAACCGAAATTCCGCATCCTATACCTAAGGGGAAAAGTTTTTTTGTATGTTGCCATAATTTATTGTAATTTTACAACATGCATTCTGTCATCTTCAGCACTGTCTTTTTTTTATGGTTCTTTGATATTCTTGAGAAAAGTGTTCTTCCAAAATTTCATTTGATTTGCAATCTTGTGCATGTTATGGCAAAAAAAATCCTGGAGCAAGTATTGTTCATTTTTTCTCACTGGTACGATGTGCTGTAATTTGCATTTACAACGAAAATAGACAAGTGGTTCTTGAACCACCTTGTCTCGCCTGCTTTTGCAATCTGCCTTTCCTCCTCCTATGTAGAACTTGACCTCATATGAACTTTGGCCGTTGGTATGTGACCCTTGACCTCAGTATCATATGGCGGTTCCCAAGGGGCATCTATGACCCTATTTCTTAACAATTGGACTTTTAGTTCTCGAATGAGAAACTTTTTCCGAACTTTAACCTTGGAAAACACAGCCACATGCTCATACAGTGATACGGCTCAGACTGAATTCAGGACTGGGAGGTGTCGCCCCCTCATTCTTGCAGACGACACAAAAACTCTTGACATTTCCTGCAGACACTCTCCAAATCTATTTTTGCAAGTATGGACTTGATGGTTTATACTGAGGTTATGAGGTAGCTCTAAAATTTCAACAACAAAATGTAATTCAATTAAAACTCTCCTCTCCAAGAAAAATCTTCAAGGATTAATCAAGATTATTAAAATAAGGTGTTCTGGTGCACCTGGTGAATTCATCCTTAAATTTGTGCCATTGTTAATTGTTTCTCCAGGTAGGAAACACTTGTGTAACCGACTACTATGTTTGCAGAACGTCAACATTCCTAATCAATGTTACCCAATTACTGGGATATGCTGCCGGCAATCACTGACTCATCTTCCACTATTCCAAACATCACACCAATTATCTCCAAAATTCCAATCTTACCCCAAATTTGTCAAAATATTCCCTAAATCACCGGATATAATTGCTAAAACAGATTTTCCAAACGCCAGCAGCCTGGGAATTGATTCAACTGAAACTATTTTTTTCCCTAAAGAGCTATGAATCTGATTGTGTGTTAAAACTCAGTGTGCCAGGTAAGTTGATTGATTCTTAGAAAATAGTGCCTTTTACCAAAATTGAATATTGTACCCTAAGGGGGAGTTTCACAGCCAAATAAGATCCCCTGCGAATTGTGAAAATACAATTACCAGTACCCTGTTGGGAACTTAAAGGCAACACTGTTTTTAAACAGAATGATATTAATATCCTTACTTTTACCCCCCGGCTGCAACGCAAGATCAAGGACAACGTCATGACATATCCCAGAGAAGGTGGAAATCACACCTTTACTGAAGTTACTACAGTAAGTTATTCCAAAGTAAACAATATCTAAGGTGGGTGGGTGGGTGGGAAAAATGGGCGATTTTAGGGGGACAAAGTATTTTACTAAGACAATAGCCCAGCGATAAACCCATAGCACCTTGCAAATGACCTTGTGCAAGAATCTGCTTGAAATGTTTTGAGGATCTGGAGCAATATTGACCTGCTGATTCCAAATCTCGATGATGCCACTTTGTTATTCTTAAGCATTTTGAGACAGAGAGGGGGTAAGTAATTAACAACGGTTAAATTGGGAAATGTTTCATACATGGGTTAAAGGTGTATAGACATGTTCATCTGATCTATGGATTGAAAAAGGTATAGTTTGCTATATCTAAGACAATTACTCCTAACGGAGTAGGCTTGAAACAGTCTAACCCTAACAGTCTTTTGGAAGGGAACGGGTAAAGGGATAGAAGCTAAAGACGATTGGACATCCCTGGCCGGATTTGAACCTGGGGCCTCCGGTGCACCATTCCCATGAGCAGGGATGGTAAGCCACGATGGAGTCGCTGGCCTGGCCAGCAATTTTGTGTTGGTACGATGACATCATTGCATCTTTTTGGACTTTGTGCATTTTCTAGCCTCAGCTCATTGAGTTTTGGTGGGGTTTGGTCGTGATAGGGTTAAGGTCATCCTGGGGTAAAATGTTTAGAGTACAATGATTCGTCTCAAATTCTTCATGCTGTTCAATATCAATGTCAAATACATGTCATGTACTTTTGTTCAACATTTGAGGAAATATTAATCCACCACAGAGTCTGTGGGGATTAGCACTGTTAGCACCTTTGAGCTGTTTTCGATAAAATGTATATATCCCATTCAAACAATTTCAAACCAATTTCACAAAAATAATTACATTATTAGTAAAAATGGTCTCTGTGCATCAGGTCTTTATGTGCTTAAAAGTGGGCAATTTTACCCCCATCATGATACATGTTTCCAATCCGGATGCATCAAAGAAGTCATTTAAAATTATCTTGATGACATACTGGTCAATCAAAAGCCTTCAGGAAGGATTCACAAAACTTTGGATTGGCATCAGGAAGGGCATCTGCTCAATAATTTTGTTGCTCCACTAAATCCTCATATGGCAGCAATACTACTGTGAGTGTCAGGTGAATCTGGCCACCCCGTTAGCGGGGGACAAAACCGGATTTTAAATTTTGGATTTACTACCTACTATATACTACCTCGCTTTCACTTTATGAACATGTTTACAAGCTAAACATTATGAGTCAAACACCAATGTTTGATTTCTAAACACTATTCATCAACACATTGAACATGTTTACCGTTTCAAATCATTCCACCACTGTGGCCATGAGAGTATAGAAAGCATTTGCTTTACCATCCTCTTGCTGCAACCATGAGGATTGTGCTTTTTCATGACTGACACCTCTACACACAAAACTTAAAGCAATATTAGCACATTTTTTGAAGAGCGCCCCCAATTTTCAAAATTTGATATTTTTACACAGCTATGTTGGTAATTGTCTAGAAAACTACACCTGCGAACGAGAATGCTCAAAAATGCGTATTTATCATAAAATGAACGATTTTTGTAATTAGAATTGGTATCCTAGATTGTACTTAACGGCAGAGCTGGAAATGCTAAGTTTATATCCGTCCATGATGAAATAGTGCCACCTCAAGAAAATGACCTCTAACTTGACTTGCCTGAACCAATAAAACAACTAATAGATGAGCGTAGATACATACATGGCACTATTTCCCGGCTATTTCGTATTGGCAGCAGCCGTTGAATTATTATCGGGGATCCCGATATTAATTATTCTAGTTACAAAATTCCTTCGTTTGCGACACATAGACATTGTAGAGCTTAACCATTCACAGGTATTGTTTACTAACCAGTTACCAATGCAACCGTGTAAAAATCTCGAATTTTTTGAAAAATTGGGGGCGCTCTTCAAAAAAATGTGCTAACATTCATGGAGAGTACAGAAAATGGATTTGGTGAGGGAACACATCTGGCGAAATGCTGCTTCTTTTGGGTGGATTATGTATGCCCTTTTAACACCCAATTTGAAAAAAAAATATGGCCCATTTTGTTTTAGCAATACTTACAAAATAACCATTAAAGAGACACTGGCACATTTGAAAAATAGTGCGCCCTCAAGATCTTTCAAAATCGATATTTTTGCATGGCTGTAAGGCTTTTATATACAAAAGCCCTCACCCGAAATGATTAAGACCAAATCAGCTTCCTTATGGGTAAACAGAACGATTTTAAAATTTAGCGTCGCCGGCGACACTAAATTCAGCAGACGACGAAAATGGCGTTTAACACAAGACCATGCACGCCCTATGCATGTTTCCCACGCTATGCACACTGTTTGATCGGTCTATAACCTTTGTGGTTTTAATATCAGTGAGTACGAGTCAAAAATATTCATGTAATATACGCATTTGTTGATTAAAGTTATGGAAAACTTAAAAGTTGGCCTACAAATTACCTGGATGTCTTTATCCTCATATCAATGTCCCTATCTGTTTTGGGGTATGTTATTTTTATGTGTAAAATATATCTCTGTTCTTCCAATGGCCTAGACTATCATTTGAGAGCAAATTGAAGAAATTTCATATTTTGTGAAAATGTGCCAGTGCTGCTTTAAGTAGTAAATACTTTCATAAGCCTAATCATGCTATACTCTACTGCATTTAACATTTTCTAAGCAAGTGTCACAAGCAGCCCAATGGGTGTTTTAAGACCATCACTGGCAACATAGTGTGAAATCTTGCAGAAATATTAGCCTGATGAGTCCTATACTGTGTTGTCCCCAGCTGAATCACACAAGGTAATTGTCAACATTAATTGCCAATTATATGCACTCATTAACCCACTTATCTTAATCCCATTGAATCAATTAACCCCTGATAACATCATGTTCTACTTCTCATTTTTCTTCTATGGCTTGTAGGCTTCAGGATTTATTCACTTCTGGAGGTAAATGAGTCTATTATTCAGCATGTTCAGAGTAGCCTGATAGGAACACCACCTTGGATACTGCATTGCAGTGTAACAATCACTATAGGTTTTGTAGCTATGAGTTATTCCATATGAAATGCATACTCCCTCTGGGGAAGATTTTACCAAATATTCAACAGAAGTGACATGTAATTTCAAATCATCTTGTGAGTACATGAGTTTTAAGTTCAATAGCTGCCATGTGATACATCTGTGTGCTGCCATGTGTTAGGTTAACTCAATTTATCTTTCCTTGAGTCAGTGGCTCTTGAAATGGTTCTTCAGGTGACACAGTCGCCTGAAGAACCATTTCAGGAGCCACTGACCAAAGACTTGGCATAATAGTATGTTTGATGTGAATTTCTGACAAATGCAGGTATTCCACTTACAACCTTCTTGCACTCAATCACCAAAATGCCACTATCCATTGTGATATTCCATTTGGAATTGATACTCCCTCATGGAAGACCTAATCAGTTTCTTCTACACAAGGAATATTGACTGCTGTTCCATTTGAAATTCATAACACCACTCCCACCAACCTCTGTGGAAGATTTTACCCAAATCTTTCACAAGGGTGGTATGATATCAAATGGAAAAGCCAATTTTGTTGGGCTTTCTTGTTACAGTAGCTGCCCAACCAATTGCCTCAAAACCTATAGAAAATTTATGGAAAACAAGTGGATTAATCTCATACATAATTTGACAAGAACTAAATGATTGTCTTCATGTAACTGTCAGTAAGAGTATTGATTGTCTCCCGTCATGTCTAAGTTGCAGACTAGACATAATCAGCATGCACAAAATTGATTTTGAGAGCATAGTACAGAATCGCCTGATGAAGTTTGGAAAATTAGAATGGCTTCAAATGTTACCATTTTGCTGCTTTTGTGAAGAAATTAGTATTGATGTGTGCAAAGCATGTAGAAGTCAAATTTAAGCAATAAAATGTGATAAAGGGTAAATTTCAAATGATCTATTCCAAATAAAGGTACTTGTCAGAGCTATCTAGCCAGAGTTTCAATTACTCTTTCATTGTCATTGGGGGTCAGACTCCTCAAGTATAATTTATCATGCAGCATAACCCATGTAATGGTAACATGTCTAACCCTAACAGAGAGGAAGGGAAGGGGTAAAGGGGATAGAAGCTAAAGAAGATTAGACATCCGTGGCGGGGTTTCGAACCCGGGGCCTCCGGCACACCATTCTCATGAGCAGGGATGCCCGGGGGAGGGGGGGTCCTCGACCCAAAATTGGGTACAGGTGTGCGTCCGCCGGGTAAAAAAATCGACCCATGTTTATAGTGACCAAATTGTACAAAATATGACCCATTTATATAGTTGGTTCCGAAATTTCGACCCATGTCTATAGTTGGCTTTGAAATTTTGCACCATTTTCATAGTAATCTTAGCAAAATTGGCCCATTTTCATAGTAACTTTTCCGAAAAAAATGACCCATCAATATAGTAGCATGGTGGGAAAAATGACCCATTGTTATAGTAAGGGGTGAAAATGTGACCCATATCGGCGGCACATATGTACAGAGGGCGAGGTGGCCGAGCGGTCTAAGGCACTGAACCATCGGCAGAGTATAAGATCGATCGAGCGGCCCTGGTTCGAGCCCCGCAAGAGTCGGGTTTCTTGGTCATACTCAAATAGTTCCTATAAGGTCGGAAATTACATAATTGCACAGCAGTGTGGTTATGGAATTTCTCCTTGCTCCCACCCATTGCGTAAAATGTGCAGGTGTATGCAATGGGTGTCCGGCGCCTCATGGTTCGGAGAGTCATGTAAAGCTGTTGGTCCCGAGTATCAGGGAGTCATTCCTGAACACGTAAAAAGTTGCAGACCTTATCGAAAAGAGTAGAGGACCATCCCGGGTGTGTTACCTGCACTCATCACTCCAGGTACCAGGGTCCCTTCCAACCCGCACTAGGCCAGCGTGAAAGGGTAGGCCGAAATCCAGCATGGAAACATGTTGAGGCTTTCATCCAACAGTGGACAGATAAAAAGGCTGATGATGATGATGATATGTACCTACCCTTTTCCTCTGAGTAACCCCCCGGGCAGGGATGGCAAGCCACGAGGGAGTCGCTGGCCTGGCCAGCGATTTCGTGCTCATATGAGTGTTGGTACGATGACGTCATCGCATCTTTTTGAACTTAGTGCATTTTCTAGCCTCAGCTCATTGAGTTTTAGTGAGTTTTGGTTGTGATATTGTTAGGAGCTAGAGGCATTAGCACCAAGCAACTAATCATCAAAGTATTTGGATTATAGATGTGTCATTTAGTTTCTAAACAGGAAGTGTTTAGGTTCTAAATGCAATGTGTTTAGAAATTAAACACATGCATCTTGAAGCTTAGATTCCTACATGTCCAATGCATTTAAAAAGTTGTGGTCATGCTTATAGGTTAAGGTACTTGTTCGCCGCTATGTCTATTGTGGTTCTCTCTACTTGATAGAGAGCCTGGCACTTGCACACTCCCCATCAATTACCATGGGAAACAAACTTGCGGTTTTGATGGTAGAACATAATGCATATTGCAAAGCCATATTCATACTCTGCTAATATGATGGTTAACCATTAACGGGTGGTTGTTTTTGTTATATCTTGGGAAAGAAAGGAATTTGACGGCTCAAATTCAGGATGACAATGATAAAAATACAACCTTTCATCTATAACAAATCGATACTACTTTGTGTAAATCGGGTTCCGAAGACGATCGGAACACGTGTACCTTTAAGGGACATTGATCCACAACCTTGTCCGCCCAAATTACTTAAAAAAATTGAGATTTTCATATCATCTGAACCGTTAGCCGTAGAATCCATTTGGTTACCTAATCTTATGTGGCAAATTCGGTCGTATCTTTAAGAAAATCCGCAATTTTGTATTTTCTGTCAACGGACAGAATTACAATACGGTGCCTATGAGACCGGTGGGCACATGTAATTGCTCATACACAAACTGCAGATCGGGCTCAACTCAACTTTGTGAATACGCTTTTCTCAGGGGGGGATATCAGTGAACAATGAATACAACAGAAGGTGCGAATCACTAAATGCCCGTTAAAGTGACATGAGATTTTTTTAGGATACAACTTTCTCCAACTTCACTGAAATGGTGTTAGACCACCACCGAGAAACGTTTCGAGGTTTATGGATCAACATGTGCAAAAAAACGCAAAGCTTGTTTTGAACTTACCTGCTATCGTAATCGTTCCCCGTAGAAAACCATGCCTTGATTTCTGTCGTGCACTAAGAAAGTCCTTAATAATTAGCTTATTACATAAAGACAGGGAGTTAATTCCTTTATTCACTTCGTGTGTTAGCTAATACATTGGTAAGCCTTCCAAATATGTAAACAACCGGGTTCGAGAAAAATTGGGGTCGCTTCTTTTCTGTAAATCTCCTCATGTCTCTTAAGGTTTGATTGTAAATCTGTAAATGTATTAGGCTTAGGTGTTTAGCTTCAACACGCATGTGTTTTACATCTAATGTCTGGCATTTATAAGATCAGTCGGGAATTACCAAATATTAAAAGGGCATGAAACAACCGTTTAACAACCCCTGTTTGTCCCCTCATCTTTTTCAGAGAAAATCAAGATTCTTGTAGCACCAATTAAATATGATATCCAATAAGTGTTGACTACGCTGTGCACAGTTGACCAACTACATTTTCTATATTGGCATGACATCAGTTTGTATTAATAACAGAGCATTGGTATTGAAATTAAAGTACTTTACTGCCACGATAAATTACTTATTCAAATCATTTTGCAACAGGATTTTTTAATTGGTTTTATCAAGATCAAATACTCATTTTTGTTATTATCATACATTCAATGTCTCTTGTATCTCCCTGTACAGCAGGTGTAGTAATAAAGAATTGGAATGCCTTTTTCAGTGCACAGATGGTGGTTTTATACACAGAACTTCATATTTGAATTCCCTCGACTAATGAGATATTTGCTATCTACTGAGAAGCACTCATTAAATCAAGCGGGTCAAGTTGTACATTCGGCAATGCAAGTTGTAGATTGATTGAAAACAAGTTCTTTTTAACTAGGTAATTGACTGACTTGATTATTCCGTCATAATCCATGAGACTGAATTGAGGGGATTCAATTAAATTCCACATGAATTGTATGCTCGCAACTATCATGCCCAATCGTTTGCCTTTCGATTTTCAATTTTGTTCTTCTGAAAAACACGCAATATTCTGGAAAGGTAGTGCATAATGGTACAATGATTTTGGTTCCAAAAGTAAAAATCAACCTCACAATATAAACTGAAATATAACCATCACAGGACAAAAATTGGATGAAATATTTGGGACTGATAACCCATTTCCACAATATTTTTTATGCTGGAACAACATCAATTTCAATGACATTTATTACCTAAATTTGACCTTTCCACCCACCGCGGACCTATAAAATTAAAAAAAGTGAAAAATTAACACATGGTTTTTACTGATAGTATAAAAAAAACAGCAAGTAAAAATTTGCAATCCCCTAGCAAGAATGGCAGTTTAAACAAGTTGGTTAAATGGCACAGTTGTCAGTTGGAGGGCATCCATATTCAATAACTTGTAAACCTAACCTAACTTGAACATGACCACTATGACCTTTGACCTTGGTATGTGACTTTGACCTCACAACATTGAAGGAACCCATATTGCACTTTTGACCCAGCAGGTTTAATTGGACTTCAACCTTTTCAAAGAAGACCCTATAAAATGAAAAACCTAACCAACCGGAAAATGACCTCAAGATGACCTTTGACCTTGGTCCAGACCTTAACTCATCTACATGAAGAAACCCCTATTGCAACTTCACCCAAGTCTGGTTTAATCGGACTTCAACTTTCGAAGAAGACCTGAAAAACAAAAACCTATAACCAACTGAAACACACACACACACATATATAACATGACCTCAGAATGACCCGTGACCTTAGTCTATGGCATTTGGCATCAGCCACAATGGAAGGTACCCCTACGAACCTTAACCCCAAGTCTGGCTTAAATCGGACTTAAACTTTTAGAACAAGACATGAAAAACGAAAACTAACCAAACTGGAACACACCACACGGATTTGCGTGAATCAATATCCCCTAAGGCTTTCAAGCCAGGGGATAAAAATCTACTAGTTTGGGATCTGACCTTATGATCTCACCATAGAGTTATACAGGGAATTTTCTCCAAACATTAAGAATTAAATATATTTCTAAAGGGAGCGGTACTATCCCTATTGGCGTAGATGTGTTGCAGGTTGTGTGTGCACCGGTTGGAACAAGGGATAGCAGCTATTGACATAGTTCGACGGCCACACGACGGATGTGTTTTCAAATTGAGCGCTTTATTCTATTAGCTTCTATTGCTTTCTACTACGTTATTTTGGATATAATTCTACTTCGGCTCCTGGTACTAGTAGCCCCCAATCTCAACCTTTGACGGTTCAAGCGGTTGGTGATACCAGTAAAGAAGTCGCTTTGGTCGTTTAAATATTACTCAATAACACACTTTCGACGTTCAAAGACGAGATTGGAGGAAACATCTCTGCCAACAGCCAAGAACTTAGCAGTTTGAAGAGGGCATCAGAGTTGTCTTTTAAATATAAAGGTAATAAGCACCAATTTGAATTCAATAGTAATCTTCAAGAAAAACTGGAGAAAGCAACTGTCAATCTTTTGAGAAGCCAAGGGAAGTCTGACTTATGAAGGATTGTTGGCTGACGGAGTGTCGGAGATTAAAAAGCGTAACAAGCTCATTAGGCTGGCGGATAAGTCGGACGCAGGCGAGTAGAGTATGGTCTTGTATTCTTTTTGATCTCTTCTAAAACCCTCCTATTTGCAATAATGGCTTTTGTCCCGTGGTAGTGTAATAATCGAATGTTATGGTTTCACGTACGATTCAAGTTGTGTTTTGGCTTACTGTTCATTCAGGTTTTTATATTATATGTATTATATTTAATAGGATGTGTATTACTTAGCGCCGTATACTTTCCGAAGACTGAGCTTCCTTTTTTCATTATTTTTCGCCCTGGATTTTCTTGCCTTAGTAGAGCCTATTGTACGTTGTTTTTGAGATATAAGATTTATCCTTTTTTCTAACTATTTGTTAGGTTGGAGTCGTAGAGGAGTACCTCAGTGACGAGTTGGCATCAGACTCGGAAGATGAAAAGAGGATTCGACAAGCTCAAGCCAGGGCTAAGCGGAGTAAGGGCAAAAGGTCAACGCCTGTACGAAGAGACCCCGTGCTGGTTCATATGATGTTCCTAATCAGACTATTTCTACCCCTTCTAGTGCCCATGTTTTTTTTCGTGAGGCAGGAATTTCGAGGATCATATCTTCAACGTAATCGATTCACGTCTGCAGCCCATGGAGAGTGCCCAAACAGAGGCGATATCTTTTTACCTGCGGAAGAGTCGGTCATTGGAGAGCCGACTGCCCATCAGCACGTAACCACAAACACTGGCAACCTGGATCCAGCAACTAAAAAGGAGGGCGCCTCTCAGAGTTGGTAAAGACGATGTGGCTGATTTGTTACCAGGTAAGGTGGTATATAAGTTATAGGTTACAGTGAAATTGATGGAACTGTGATCAAGGTTCTTGTTAGCAATTTTAGTTTTGTGTTATTTAGCAGTTGGTGATGATTACCAAGGTTTTTGGTTTTGTAGGGGATATATGATATATTATTATTTTAGGTTTAGCATTATTATGTTTTCTAAGGTTTTTCTTCTGCAGAACCTGCAACCTCTTCCTCGCACATTTCCTGTCCCTACTTACCTCCATGATGAATGTCCGAGTAATCACTGGAAGTTTAACGTACGATTCTTGATTTTACTCTCAACAATTATGTTGAATATAACAAGGGATATCTTAACCCCTTTTTGAAATGTCGTCTTAAAGCTTCTTTGCAATTTTGGAAGGACATCTACGCTCCATCTTCAGTTCTTCAAGTTATTCAATATGTATAAACTGCCTTTTAATTTTTACTCCTCTCCAGAGCGTTTCATAATAACAGATCTGCATTAATACATTCAGCTTTTGTGTCCGAGGCCATCTCCGATTTATTGAGTAAAAAACTTATTATTGATGCGCCTCTTCCCATTTGTTGTGAACCCTCTTTCCGTTTCTGTTCAAGTTTCTGGTAAATCTTAGGTTAATTCTTGATTTTAGATATGTTAACAAGTCCCTTTGGCAAGAGTACATTAAGTTCGAGATTGGTCTGATGCATCTTCTTATTTTCAGAAAGGTGATTTTCTTATAGCCTTCGATCTTAAATCTGGCTATCATCATATTGAAATTTTTTCCCCCTCATTCTTCTTTTTAGGTTTTGTTGGGATATGGACCGGTCCTAGTTTTTTCACATTCCAGGTGTTGCCATTCGGTAATCCTACCGCTCCATATATATTTACTAAATGTCTGAGACCACTGGTTCGACGGTGGCGCATCCCGCAAAGGTTTGTTTATTTGTTGTATTTGGACGATGGTTTGGTGCAGAGCACCTTCCTTTGAACTGCTAAGCATGCTGCCTCTGATATTAAGTCAGACATTTTGGAGGCCATGACTGGTTCCAAATGTTTATAAGTCCCAGTGGATTCCGGTACAGAAACTTGATTGGTTGGGCCCTGACATGGATGGGGATCAAGGTTTCTCTTCATAGTCCCAAAGGAGAATTTCCTAACATCTTGATTCGATTTCTACTTTTCATCTTTATTACCCATAGTGTCGGCTAGAAGGCTTGCCTCTCTAACAGGGAAGATTATTTCTCTATCCCTGTAGTGGGTTCTATTTCCCATTGAAAACTAGAATTTTGTATCGTGAGATTATTAGTAGAAGTAGCTGGGATAAAATGTACAATCTCCCTGGTGAAAGTAGAGTTCTAGAAGAGATATTCTTCTGGAACAATGAGTTAGTCATCTTACCATCGTTATATTGTTGATTTTCTTTTCCACAGTTTTCACCATTCTTTCAGACGCCAGGGAGACTGTTGTGGTGCCTGGGAGACAGTGAAGGGTACAGTTTCAGAGAATTGGTCAAGTATGTAACGTAAGAAAAGTTCTGCGTACCGAGAACTGAAGGCTGTAGATCTTGCTCTCAGAGCGTTGCTCCTCGTTCCAAATAAGAATGTGAAGATTTTCACAGATAACCAATCGGTGGTTTCTATTGTAACCACAGGAGTATGGTTCCATAGTTGCACAATCTGAGTTTAGTTATTTAATTTTTTGTGCAGATTGTTTAACGCCCACCTTAAGTCCAGTGGTCCCTAGAGAGCAATGGGTGTTGCTGTAGATCATTAGAATTATATATTTTGACGATGGGGGTGTATCAACAGTTTTTTTCAAGTTTATGGACAGCCTGTGGGGCCCGCACTCTTTGACCTTTTGCGGATGAATTAATACCAATTTACCTATGTTTAACTCCAAATTGGTGTGCCCTTCTACTACCGGGGTTGATGCGTTTTCATTTTAACGGGTGCAATGAAAATAATTGGGTTAGTAACCACCAATTTCCCTTATCCTAATGTGTTGGCGCATGTTAAAGCATGTGGTGCCATGTGGACTTTAGTCATTCTGATTGGCCTCTGCCTCCTTTATGGCCTCTTTTGTTTTCAAATCTCAGTTGTTTTTTAATTGTTTAATGTTTCCATGTTTATCCATTCTCAGACACTGCTGGGATTTTTACTCAGGCCGAACACCCAATCAGTGTTTGGGTCTTCAGAATTCTGTCAGCCCCGTTTTTTGCATTCGGCTACCTTGTTCAGACAATTTTCCTCCTGATTTATAACTCCATCTGAAATTGGGGCTTTTGTGTTCTTATATTTAAATATTTTAATCCCATTGGGATGAGTTTTGCCAGCCATTGGCTGAGGAGCATCTGGCCTCTAGTCTTACATTGGTACAACATATTACGATATAGGACCTTAAATATTTTGTACATAGGTACCATGGTAATTCTTTCAGCATTTGGTGCAAATTTATGATGAGTACATTGGTACAGAAGACTCTTTTATAGCTTTTGATCATAAATTTTAGTACATGGTACTTAAATGTATGTTTTTACATAGCTTTACTTGAATGAGTACTTTGGTATCAAGGAATGATCAGTACATTTATTGCTTCAAGATAGAGGTTTGTACATTGGGTACAAATACTAGGAGATGGTGAATTTATCGATTTAGTACAGAGGTACAAATGAATTATTCATACACAGGCACAAAAATAAAAGCTTGTACATAGGTACATGTGCAGGTTTATCTTTGTTTTATTGTATTGATACTATATAGTATTTAATCAGTCATATCGTGTTTTTGCAAGACTGATTTACTTTCTTCATTGCAGGCTGGGAGGCGATTTTCTTATAACAAGACCTTTCAGAAGTTGATTTGAGGCGTATGGCCAAGAATACTGGCTTATAATATGAGCGAGCATTTGTTGGATGGGCAGAATGGTGTTCGGATAACAAGGTAATTTCGTTCCCTGCTAATCAAAAGATATCAGACGGTTTTGATTCATCTCTACCAGTCTAATGCACCCTTTTCAAGGATGGAATCACTTTTTTTCCTTAGTGGAAACATGACTGTCTCCCCAGACATTACAATACTCCATGTGAAAGCAGTTTCTTAGGGGAGAGAATGTGGTTTACAGGGATTAAAGAAACTCTTAGCTAAGGCCTATTGTGAAAAAAGGGACACCATCACTCCAGATATTCTTAGAGCTATCATGGAGAGTATGGTGCAATCTTGTAATCTCCTTGATGCTAGGTTGTGCGCTGTGGTGTTAGTTTCATTTGCTGGGTTCCTTCGTCACAATGAGCGTATTACTTAAGGAGATGCGATGTGCTTCTTTTTGAGTCATATGCTAATTTTGTTCATCTCTGGAAGCAAAACTGATATTTAACAGAGATGGGCTTGGTATTGATAGGTGCTACCAATACCGCACCTTGCCCAGTTGCGGCTTTGAAGAAGTACATAGATATTGCAGGTTTGATGTTGATACCGATGAGGGATACCTGTTTTTTATACCTGTAAATTTTCATGAAGTCCACGAAAATTCCTTATAACTAGGAGCTGGTTCATTTAAATTATTCTTACCCGCGTTGCCTTAGAAATTTTTAAGCAGCTTATGCTGAATTGGACTGTGGATCAAATAGGTTTGGACGTCACAGCCTGCTCCGTGGTTGAGCGTCGGCGGCAGCTACCATAGGAGTTCCAGACCGCTTGTTTAAACGTCATGGCAGGTGGCGCTCGAAAACTCCAATGTGGTTTATGGGAGGACAGTAATTCAAGTAGGTTGTCAGTTTCCCTTAATTTGGGTATCTGAACTTTTTTGTGTAATTTAAAGTATGCTTAAACTTGCAAGAGATGTCAATATACTGTTCCCGGGATCATCTATAGTATTGTGGTTGTGTTTTTGAACAGTTTTGTGGTGTTTTTGTTTTTTTTTCCTGGTAACCTTAATTTGGTGCAAAGGTTCATAAAATGGTGGAATTTTCCATTATTTAAATATTTGTATTTTTTGTCTATTTTGGGGTGTACATTGATTTGTGATTTCAATGGATATTATTATGTGTAATTCCCAATTAAATAAATTGCATTTTTTCAAGTTCAGTCGTTTGCCTGCCCGTATCTTTAATGTGTGACCGTGGGAGACTATGAGATTGCTGTGTCGTTGCCATCGAAGCTGGGTCCTCCCCTGCGTTATTAAGGTCATGTTATGTTCTTATTTTCAAGTTAAAAAAAATCTGCATATTGAGTAGGGATGCAATTTTAGGAAATACTTATGTCCCGTTTGAGTACGTCTAATTAGAATAAGAGAAACATCATGTCATCTCACCGTGCCCAGTTCACTCCCGAGCCCAACACAAGTAGACGTTCCTGGTGGCAGGGTGGAGATGTTTTTGCTCCAAGTTTTGACGAAGTAATCAAGCAGATAAATTTTAAAAGATTTATCTGTTAGAAGACTTAGTTTTACTTTGGAACTGAACCCATTGTAATAGATTTTTTTGGCCATTTTGGAAAAAATTACTTGTTTAAACTTCGCTTTTTAAGCAAAACTTGATTTGCAATGTAGCTAGGTGTAAACATAGTTGTCGTTGTTTTTTAATTGAATTAATGACAATCCTAATGGTACAAAAAATGCACTACAAACATTTATCCTTCAGTTACTCTTCCATCCCTCCATCTTAACCTTTACTTTCCAACGAAACCAAATCAATTAAAAGACATTTGATCAGACGCTTTGGGCTTTTTTTTGGGCTTTGACCAGGAATTCATCAGGAATTTGAGGGGATGTAATGAAGTACAACTTCAAGAGATAAAGTATATAAGGAGAATTGATCGGTGAGAGCACAAACATTTGAAATGAATTGTAATTGTTACCTGGCCTTTAACTATTGTTAGCAGTACTAGAAAAATAATTTTGCAGCAAATAATAAATTCAGAAATGGAAGAGAATTCAGCTTTTTGTGGCAACTATGTTGTCACAAATGCTATCAATCTTAGAGCAAATTGACTTTTAGGCCTAGCAATGATATTGTTCACAATTACAGTAGTAGTATAGTAGTTAGTAAAAACCAATTCCTGCAGTTCTCCATTTCGAAGAAAGGTTGTAAGTGCAATAGCTTGCCATTTGTCAGAAATCCCATCAACACACTATTATGCCAGTGCTTTGGTCAGTGGCTCCTGAATGGTTTCTTTCAGGTGAAACCGTCGCCTAAAGATCCATTTTAAAAACCATTGATTCAAAGCAGATAAATTGTAGTTTATCCTAATCATGTAGCACACAGATGTCTCACATGGCACTATTCACTTCGACTTTCTTGCTCTCACCAAGTGATTTGTGCTGGTTTTGTAATCAATGTTTTATATAGATTTCATCTGCAAGGAACATGGCGTATAGTTGATTTGAGTTGACTAGCAGGTCCAGTCATGACCAAAGACCCCCCTCTGGATTTTAGCACAGACTATGCTCTACTACTGACAGTTTTGCACAGAATACAACCGAAATTCCATGAATTCAGAAAAAAATTCTATCCGATTATTTAGTTCTAAACTTTGAATTACCAAAGTGAATAAGATGCTGTTATTGATACTAACCTAATTTAAGCATGAATTAAAAGAAAATGTAACAAAGCACTATACTTTGTTTATCACCAAATAGGCAAAATATTTGAATTTTGTTTATCTGCACATCAAAGTGATTCCGCTTTACACACATGCTGCTTGCGTCAAGAAGACACCAAACACCTGCCATTAGAGTTGGATTCACCTGTGTCCCCTCATCAATATTTGAGGAACTTAATTATTAGATAACTGTTAATTCACACATCACTGAAACAAGTATGTGTGTGACCTAATTTGCTTATTTGTGAAATGACGTCCGACCGCTCACTCATGTTTTTGCAACGTGCTAGCTGAATCAGAGTATGTGATCTTTCTTGACCTTTTTATGTAGACCAAATATTGATAATCCTACCTCAATTAGTGGTA
This sequence comes from Ophioderma brevispina, assembly GCA_023653785.1. Lineage (NCBI taxonomy): Eukaryota > Metazoa > Echinodermata > Ophiuroidea > Amphilepidida > Ophiodermatidae > Ophioderma > Ophioderma brevispina. Next base: position 17,293 of record JAMKCH010014316.1, read on the forward strand.
ATTCCTTTTCAAGATAATTTGGTTGGCAGGTGGTTTAGGTGCCTACATACCTTATTTTGTGTTATGTTTGTTACAAATCACACCTAGAATTTCACTTTTCACAAATATTAGCTGCAGTCCGCTCCATAAAAAAACTTCAACATTTTAGTGACACATACATACACACACACACACACACCTACACACACACACACACCCACAGATAACATTTTAGTGACACATACACACACACAGATTAACATTTTAGTGACACATACACACACACAGATTAACATTTTAGTGACACATACACACACAGATTAACATTTTAGTGACACCTACACACACAGAGATTAACATTTTAGTGACACATACACAGATTAACATTTTAGTGGACACATACACAGATTAACATTTTAGTGACACATACACACACAGAGATTAACATTTTAGTGACACATACCACACACAGAGATTAACATTTTAGTGACACATACACACACAGAGATTAACATTTTAGTGACACATACCACACACAGAGATTAACATTTTAGTGACACATACACACACAGAGATTAACATTTTAGTGACACATACACAGATTAACATTTTAGTGACACATACACACACAGAGATTAACATTTTAGTGACACATACACACACACAGAGATTAACATTTTAGTGGACACATACACCATTTTAGTGACACATACACAGATTAACATTTTAGTGACACATACCACACACAGAGATTAACATTTTAGTGACACATACACAGATTAACATTTTAGTGACACATACACACACAGATTAACATTTTAGTGACACATACACACACAGAGATTAACATTTTAGTAACACATATACACACACAGACAATGGATTGCTAAGTGGTCCTGCAGCTATGCTGGCGGCCTACAAAAAGGATGGACCCACCTACCAAAAAACTAGACCTCTAGAACTAAAAGTGACTCTATAATGCTTAAAGGTGCATTAACTCCCTAAGCAAAAAACAAGGAATTTGTTATGAAATAAAAAGGATGCACTTTAATGCTTTGAAATGATACCATTTTTTGTGATGTGGTATAGGCAAAAGAAGTGGCTTAATTCTTTTCTCATTTTCCTTATTTTTTCATGACTTAATTATTTCTGAATTTTTTTTGCCAACAAATGAATAGTGGGGGCTGGTAGGACACAAATGCTGTTAAAACCAATAACACCACATAACAGTTGCCCGTAATATAGACATATGCCAATGAACATTTAAATTTGCCCTGTTTACATTAACATCAGAAAACACTTGTGATCCTGTCCTTATGGTCAACGTTATACAACACTTAACTCCTGCTACTTGAGACAATAATTAAACGCTGATGACAGACCAAGTATGACATTGCGGGAAGATAATCAGTCTTGTCAGACAAACGCGTGGCAGACTCTTTTTTGCTAGACGGATTTCCAACATGGTATTATTGTCCGGGGTGCTCAAGTTTAGATTTCCCTAAGTGAGTTCGCCTCTGGGGGAAGGCTAGGGAGATAATTATATATATAAAAAATGTTTGTTGAGTTGAGAATATAACCATAGTGTGTGTGTGCGCATTCGTGTGTGTGTGTGTGTGTGTGCACATGCATGCACATGTATATGTTTATCTTTGTGAGTTGTCAGTTGCTGCTATCTACTGAAGATAGTACTGACTGCAGACACGATGGTAAGCAAGGACACCCTAACAACTGGCGAAGTTTGCACTCTGTAATTAAAATGACAGGTGGAGATTTTTTTTTTGAGGATACAATTTCTCTGGATCGGTTGTAGACCACCTACCGAGAACATTTCGAAGGTTTATCAGACAAACAAGTACAAAAGAAAACAGTAAACCTTGTTTTGAACTTGCCTTCAATCAAACCGTCCCTATAGAAAACCATGCTTTGATTTTCTGTTGTGCACGACAGAAATACTAAATCATCATCATATTAAAGGCTAATTCACTTCGGGTGTGATCTAAAACATTGGTAAGCATTCCAAATATGCAAAAAAAAAGGGTTAAAAAAAATTGGGGCGCTTCTTTATGGAAATGTCCTCATTGTGAAAATACATACAAACATAGTCCACATGCATGGGGATAACGGTAATGTCCATAGTCCCATGGTTATGAATCACACAAAATATTTGGCAATGTATGGCTTTTGTGCACCCACACATGAATGTTCACATTCAGTATTCCTTTCGGCATTTGCCTCAAATCACTTTTCTCGATGCTAAGGTATTCTTCTTAAAGCAAAAAAGTACAGAGAGAACAAATCCTTACTCTCCTCTTACACAAGGCCTCTTACAGACAACAACCTATAGCTATTCCTAGCCGTCCATGGCCTCACCTCAATCTGACCACTCGCCAACATCTTTTCTCCTCACAATGTGAGTATGTGCAGCACATGAATTCCACCAGCAACCAAACACCACAAGTCCTCGGCTACCTATCTGCCTGGAGCTAGACAAGCTTGGATGCTATTTCACAGGCATTCACATGTCATGATCACAACGATCTTCATCATGGGAGAGTTACTGTGGTCATTTTCATTTATTGCAGTTGAATGTATTTTTATTTTTTTGGTAATTTTAAAATTCTAATTTATGGAATGTTTCAAATGAGTTAAATAATTAGCATTAACGACAATCATCTTGTCCAGCTATTTGTCTATTCTTGCCAAATTTGGATATATATCAAAATGAATATAATATGACTTATTTTTCTGGCAATGTAACACATCTTATCTGAAAGCCCATTGCCTCCTTGAAACCGGGATAAAGGTTAAACCTTGTAAATCAATCATAAAACACATAAAACCAAAGCAGTTGAAAAAACCTCCTAGGAAAACATAAGGAGAAACCTAGAAGCATACAACAATCTATTTCGGGTAAGGCTGTCAATGTTGAAGGTAGGTGGTTAGATTTTTCATATCATTCGCTTTAAAAAGGCATGGACAAGACTGTGGATTACAAAATGCCCCTTTAACATTTACACCACTCGGGTGCATTTTTTAACCATGGTGAAAACTTGCTTACATTTACATACAAAACTTACATAAATCAATTAAACATCGTTTTTCACCAAAAATTACATGGGGCATTTTTCATCACTGAATCAATAGACGGTGAATGTGCACGGAATTTACCATTAAGTATTGTATTTCATCCACACCTATGTACAGCAGAATCTTGTGAACAATCATGCCACCATTACATCTTGCATGGGTATTGCCCTATTGATTGTGAATTACTACAGAGTGAAGAACGGGTTTTTTTTGAGTACATTATTTAAGAAGGTCCAACTCCGTGCTTTTAAACAGTTGGTACACTTTTTATGGCCTAAATGTCAGGAGATAGGAGATAAAGAGCAAAAGAAGCCCTAGTTTGTTAGGCTGTTTTCACAGTTTAACAATTGTAGAATTTGCCAACTTATTCTTTTCAGACACAGAATATAGATGTTTTGGAACTCACTTTTGAAAAACAATCTAAGATTTAAATTATTAGTATAAGATGCCATATGGTTTGAGATTAAATTACACCTGTTTTGTTTCTTATTTTCCAATTGCACTTATCTCCAAAACAAATCTTGATATGATGTTACAAAATAAAGGATGCATTGATAATGCTTTATGCTTCAGTTATCCACAGCCGCTCCCCCCCCCCGACTTACCTCAATAAATTGAGATTTTCGTATCATTCTGAACCGCCTCACCTAGGCAATCGCATGTGTGCCAAATCTTACGTGCACATTCGGGGCGTGTCTGTAAGATAATTTCGCATTTGTAATTTTCTTTCTGTAAAAAAACGGTCAGAAATTAGAGCCAAGTGGCCTATGTGACCATGGGAAACGAGCCATTTGCTCATCACACAAAACGCAAAGATGGTCAGCCCTAAAAGGTTGTGAAGAAGCTTATCTCATGTATATCTAGTGAACAATGATAAAACAGAAGGTGCTTGGATCGCGAAATGCACGTTTTAACATACATGATATTGGATGACATTCTTGCGGCCAGATAAGGATTTACTTTGTATATATACTACTGATTAAAACTATATTTCCACTCCTCCCCTTGGTCATTTGGACTTGGGCAAATGAACCATGAAAAAATATCCCGTCCTTTGAGGGGATTACGTTGAAATTAAAATACTTAGTTCTCCAGGTAGACAGGATGTATTATATATTAATCTTTCCCTGGAAGATGGCCAGCGCACATAATTAGTGTTGAAAAAAAAAAAAAAACCCACGCCGCGCCTGCGGACTCGAACGGCGACCCCCGCACCACATGCACGACGCTCCAACAGGCGAGCATCAGCGGGGTCACGGTAGAAGAGCGACAGATATCATTTATAGGCGTTAGGTTTGTTAGGGGACTGTTAAGTTGGTTTGTCAATTGTATAGAGAGTCATACCCCTGATTGTCCCAAACCATCCTGGTCAGTTTCGGAGGGAGACTCCAAGTAGAGTGGTTAATCACTGTGGGTATAACCTTGAGGGCGTCATCCTATAAATTGATAAGCAAAAATAAAGTTTCTACCGACTTTACTAATGCGGCCAAACATTGGTGGAACACTATATGTCTGTTTAAACTAACCCTCTCTCCCCTGATCAATGTTGGAAACATGTCATTTTTTCCATGCGCTCTTATGACCACCCAACATTGAGTGGTGGGAAGGGGAGGGGTCAAGGGGTAGGGTTTGTTTTCCAGATTTCACAATAAAAGTAGTATTTTCAGTGCGTCTCTATGACCTATTCAGCCTTTCGTTGCATTAGAAACATTACCACGGGTGTCCAATACTGTTGGCCGGGATTGTCTGAGCGAAGCGGGAAAAAAATCATCAAATATCGTTTGGATCATAACTTTGTAAGTATAAGTGCTTAAATACCAAATTTGGATGATATCTTGGTAGAATTAATGTCCCCATGCTGTCAAAAGATAAAAGATTTACCTGTCATAGGGAAGGTCAAAATTTTTAAAATGGAAATGGCACCATTTTGGGCCTAGATATAGGATTAGCGGTTACCTCTATTTGGAAAAAAACAGCGTATGTATTGAAAACAAACACTAAACTGATAAAAAAAAGGGTGGGAAACCTTAAAAGATGGAATTCCGTGTTTGTGATTAAGACATATTTCAATTTCCATATTGACAATGCTCAAAACTATGGCAATCATTGACAAATGTTTAAGAAAGTCATCGTTAAAAATTGATGTCGTGTAATGTATTAAAAGACATCCATATCTGCTCATCAAATAGGCAAAAAATAGGGCAGTGCAAAAAGTGGTGACCCTAAAAAAAATATAGTATTAAAAAATTGAAAAAGAAATCAAACACCACGATAACAGTCTAAGGAGATTCGAACACTTTGATTGTAATACACCGGGGAAGACCACGTATACGCTTCCCGTTTGAGCTCAACAAGGCGATCTGCTTTTTAACATTGATTTCTTAAAAACATAGTAACCTATTCACCCCAATGACTTATCCTTTCTGTTGCTCTAATGTTGCTAGAAATTATAGAATAATGGACATTATAACCGGAAACCATATGTGTGTCTCGAACGGAAATTGAGCGATTTTTGTTTTCTAGCGAGACAAACGGTATTAAAACCCAGATGTAAAGGAGAAAGCATAGAGGTAGCATTTACTTTTAAATTGCTGCGGTGGACCGTGAGATTGTATTGAATTACGTTTGGTTTTATCGTGACTGAATCCCGTCAATGCCCTCGTGTTCTTAAGAACAAAGGTCTGAATATGCATCTAAATTTATCCTCGGCATCGTATTTTAACGAGGTTCGCATAAAGCGCATTGCGCGGATAATCAATAACAATCACTTCTTTCACACATATATATCTATATATATATTATATATATCTTAATATAATATATATATATTATATTTATATATATATATATAGTACATTCAATAATTTTTTACTGGGTCTGGAATCACATCAAAGAATAGCGATGTCGGGGTGAGGACGGCAATTATGCAACGTCTTACGTCGGGTGGGGACACTAGTGGCTGTTAGAAACCTCGGGAAAAAACAAAAAAGGTTGTCTGTGATGGCGCAATTGGTTAGCTCGCTAGTACTATCAGCGAAAAGTGAGGGTTCGGTCCATTCGAACCATTATTTTGGGCAATAACATGCCACGCACACGCGCACACCCATCCATACATTATTTTTGATATATTGCTACATGTTTCTTTGTATGTACTACAGTTTTATATGATTAACCCTAGCACATCAAGTAATCATATGTACTTCTACGTTAGTGTTGTGAAGCATTTTTTGCTAAAAAAAATAAAAAACATAATACACAAAATCTCCTGAATTATATGTCATCAATAAAAGGAATTCCTCCTAATTTATATTAACTGCAGTGATTATTATATATACGCACGCACGTGTGAGCGTGTGTTGTTTGTTTTGTGTGAATATGATATCGCGTGCGGTGTGTGTGTAGTATGTGTTGTATGTGTGCGTGTGCACGCGCGCAGCGAGGAGGGTGGGTGTGTGTGTGGGTGCTTGTGGACGTGTGAGTATGTGCGTGGGTGTTTATACAAACATTATGATATTGCACTTTAAGAAATAGATATCAATCCTTTGGATTAATGCCCATCACTTTTTACGATCCAAAGGAACATAGAAGATATTTAATGGTCGTGTTAAAATATTAACATTTTAAGGGGACCAGTCACTACAAAACCAAGTCACACATCGTCATGTTAGTGTATTTGGTTTAAGCAACAAATCCAAAACAGTGGATGGAAATGTGAATTTTAACTCATGTAGAGAATAATTGTATTCATATTGGACAATGTAGATGCCTTAATAACATAGGAAAATTGCATTGGTACATAGGAATTAAACCAATATAAAGGACCATTCCCTTATGTCCACACATTTTATTGAAAACAAAGTTAATT
>JAMKCH010014317.1:0-25204 GCA_023653785.1 Ophioderma brevispina
AAACACAATTGGCGCCCCTATTTTTCATCAAAGAGCATGTATTCATTGCACTCTTATCTTGGAAAGTGTTTTGTAGTAAAGACACCCCCTGTAAGTTGGCCCTAAGCGTAATACGCCCCAGTCGCGTCGTACGTTATTGCGGTTACGACGCGAAAGGGTATTTTTGAGGACTTCTTTACTAATAAAGGTCCGGGATCCGACTCATTGGCCGTCTGCAAGAATGGTAGAAGGCGCAAGGGATTAATCTGGTCGTGTGGGTGTGTGTGTGAGGGGGTTGCGTGATTGTGTATACCTCCAACCGAGGACACACACATGAATTTTCACTATCTAAACGAGGACTCGTTACAACCGAGGAGCGGTCCCCGTTTGTAACGATGTTTAAAAATTAAGTATTGCAGTGTTATGCCGTAATACTTTTATACGGAATAAACTGCAATCAATATTGACAGTTTATTGCAGTTAAGTGATCTAATTGCCCCAGTGATTTAGGGTAGGGAAAGTCGAGTATTCTACTCGCCCAGTGACTTAGGGTTAGGCGAAAGCCGAGTGATCAACTCGCCCCAGTGTCTTAGTGTTAGGTTTATACGTATGTTAGAGTTACTTAAACCCGAAACTCTACACAATACACTAAACCCTATAGTCGCTGAAGCGAGTAGATCACTCGGCTTTCGCCCTAACCCTAGGTCACTGGGGCGAGTAGATCACCGGACTTTCGCCCTAACCCCAAGGCAACGGAGCGAGTAGATCACTCTACTTTCGCCCTAACCCTAAGTCACGGGGCAAGTAGATCACTCGACTTTACAGGCCTAACCCTGTAAATCACTGGGCAAAGTAGATCACTGGATTTTGTTCACCCTTTCTAACCCTAAGTCACTAAAACAGTTAGTAAGCGACTTTACAGGCATGCGGCGCAAGCTAGTTAACCCTTTTACCCCAGCCATAATTTTCCTCATTCTTCAAGCCCTGCCCTCTTTAAGGGGCTATCGGTCGGCGACGCTAGCCCCGAGTTATATAGATAAAATATTAGATTAGTAAATTATAGGCCTGCGGAGCGCAATCTAGTTGGCTAAGCCGTTCTTATAGGCCTGCGGCGCAATCGAGTTGGCTAAGCGATCTTATAGGCCTGCGGCGCAATATAACTGGCTAGAGATCTTTATAGGCATGCGGGCATCTAGTTGGCTAAGCGTTCTTTATTAGGGCATGCGGCGAATCTAGTAGCTAAGTCACTTTATAGGCCTGCGGCGCAACCTTGTTGAAACTTGGTAGAACTACGGTTAGTGACAACTATGGTCTTGTGACCTACATCAAGTCACAGCTTGGGTTACCTTTCTCGATTGGTGGCACCTTAGTGACGTATACCGCAATAGACTGCTGCTTTCAACACGAGGCAACTCGGAGCGTTATCCGTAACATAGAAGGTACACAGAACAGCAAAATAGTTAATTATGCCGCGACTAACTTGGGCTACTAGTACTAACTAGTCACCTTTACTATACTCTGATCAGTACCAAAATTGACGGGAACTTTTTTTTGGCTTTTATTACCACAACAAAGAGGAGCCATTCTTTAAAAATTACATGCTTTCAATTGTCCTCACCCTAAAGTAATGAATTACATGGTAATCTTTTTTAAGAAGGTTACTTTTTTTGTTTAATAAAAGCCAAACGATTCCCGCCAATTTAGTACTGGTCGAAATTAGTGCAGTACTAGTTGCCCAATGTAGCCCGGCATAACTTATCCCCCATGATATCAACTTGACTACTTTTTTTTCATGCACGGGTAAGGCGAACAGTAGCACAATGCCGACATAATATAAACCCAGTGTACATACAGAGGTACAACCGCACTCATTCAAGAGACAAATATGTTTTTAAAGAGGCTAGAAAGTGAGTACTGTTGCCGTTCTCTAATATTGACCGGTAAATTATTCCACGTATGGGAAGCTGCATTAAAGAATATCCGCCCGTTCAAAGCAGACTGAAGTAGCCTTGCTGTTTTGTGCACAGTCAAAAGGGTGGTATCGGATGCTGAACGCAATGATGCTCTTGGCCAGGGTTATGTTGAACATTGATGTTGGGAAAGATAAGTCATTGGACTGTAGCCATTGTAAAACACATTATCGCTCATTGAAAATAATCCTGTTTTTCAACTGTCCAATGCAAATCATTTAAGCAAGGCGTAGCAAGATCCTGTCTGGCTGACTTGACATATCATATTCGCACCCCTTGGACCCGTGATCTGTATTGCACCAAGGAGCAGCAACAATCAGTTTCGGTAAGATGAGGGCGCGAATGACAAAGAATGTACATGGGTCACCAGGCTGTGGCGGCCAAGCCTCATTCCTTATAGCAAACTCACCAAAAATGTCAAAAGAACTTCGCAGCAATACGAGTGCTAACCACAAACCAATTTGGGGCTTTGATGTGGTTTGTCATGTGTTTTCCCATTACCCACATACGACCTCGTCCTCGTTCGTTATTCATACAAAAAAATCAGAAATAACCCCTTCCAGGGGAGTTGATTTCTTCAACTCCAACGGTTTTGGAATAAGAAAATATTCCTTGACAACCTATAAAAAAATTCAGATTTGTTCCGTCAGATTTCGCGTTTACGTGTTAAACCAATGCATGGCGACGTCTGAAATTTGGATTTCTTCTGCCGCCCTCCCCTGTGTGTCACGATCGGAAACTGCGTAGCTGGTAATGTTGCCAGATGAGATGCTCAATTTGTCAACAAAGGTTTCGAACATGTGAATTAATATATAACTCATACGACTACTCATGATTTTGTGGCGATATATTTTTGATTACTGCTTGAATGCTCTCGAGGCATGACTTACGTATACCTGTGAACGACCTATGTATAAGTTTGCTAGTTCCGAATAGCTGATATTAAGGTATTTCGTCTCTCTACAATTCTCCTCCTGCTCCTCCTTCTCTCTCCTCTCTCGCTGTTCCTTCTTTTTCCAAAAAGGAATATTGGGTTTGTGTGTTTCGAATAGCTGAAATCTTACCTGTAATTCTTTCTCTTTCTCCCCTCTTGATCTCCCTTTTTCTGAATGATCATATTGGTTTTATTTGTTCACAGATAATAGAAGCCTTCTTCTCTGCTTTCCTACGAATATTAATCCCAGCCACATCTGACCGTGGTATGTGTTTCTGCAGTAGTAACGTTGTCGGAACCAACGGCTAGTGAACAATGTCCGGTTCAGTTCGCTTGATATCAGTCACACCCCTGGGTCAATTTTTCTGTTGGTACTACCGTTGTGACGTACACAGCAACTATCCTCCTTCCCGCATATCCTGATACATTCAACGTTACAGTAAAACAGTAAGGTTAATGCCTACACTTTTTTCTTATCTTGCAATTAATTTGCTAGACCAAATGTTGTAAAAATATTTTTTATCCCGCGGCAACTTTCGACAATGGAAAATAATTAGACCTTTCTTCTCTAACTATGTTTATATCCAGCCAATAGCTACGTTCCTTTTTCCTGACCCTATTTGTACATGTAGAATGATGAAGCATTCAAAATTAAATTGCCTTTTTTAAAGCGGCACTGCACTTTTTAAAAAATTGATTTTTTTTTTTGTCAATTTGCTCGCAAATTGATAGTCTAGAAGAATAGCCTTGGACGAATACAGATATATTTTACCATCTAATATACCCCAAACAGCTGAATTAAATTTAATCAACAAAATGTTTATTACCTGAAGATCATAGATTTATCCTTATTGATATTAACACAAAGGTTCCCACAGACGGGTCAAACAGGGTGCCTGCCCTGGGAATTACTAGGGTGTGTGCTTTTTCTTGGTTTAAATTATAAAAAAGCTTTCTGTTAAAGTCATATTATCACATTTTTTGAAGAGCGCCCCCCAATTGTCAAAATTTGATCTTGTTTTGCAGAGTTTACGTTGGTAATTGTCTAGAAACTATAACCTCGAACTAGAATGCTAAAAAATGCGTATTTTATCACAAAAATACGCGAGTTTGTAATTAGAATGGGATCCCATGATTGGACTTACGGCAGAGCTGTAATTTCTACGTTTATGTGCCCGTCCATGATGAAATAGTCCCACCTCGAGAAAATAACCTCTAACCTTGCTTGCCTGAACTATTAAAACAACTATGGATGAGCGTAGACCGCTAATTTCCCGGCTATTTTCACATTGGAAGGCCGTTTTCCCAGCAGCCGTTGTATGATTATCGGGGAATCCCCGATAATAATTATTCTAGTACAAAATTCCTTCGTTGTGTGACACATAGACATTTTTCGAGACTTAACCATTCACAGGTATAGTTTACTAGGCCGTTACACGCAATTCGTGTAAAAATCTTCCACATTTTTAAAAATTGGGGGCGCTCTTCAAAAAAATGTGCTAATATGCTTAACTAAACCAATAAGGGGCACTGATTTAGTCTGATCAATAATTAGTTGAGGGCTAATGAAATATAAAATCTTAAGCTTTACCACCATGCCAAAAATATCGGGGATTTTGAACAAATCTTGAGGTCGCACTATTTTTTACATGTGCCTAGTGTCTCTTTAAACCTAATCCTTGCCTCTTTAAACTAATCAATGCGACTCCGAGATTTCCCGATGAGGGCGCACTCAATTTCAAACGTCCTTGATTTTTTTTGCATGTACACAATGCTTCTCCATATACTATTCAAATTTAACATGTTTAATAACTAAGCTCAAATGCGAAGTCTTCATATAGAAATCACAACTTTGTTATAAAATTTCTTCTTTTTTGGATTCGGAATTTTTTGTTATACCTTACCTATTGCAATGTTATACTGTGCATAACTGTTTACTGTCATGAAAACGGAAATCCATTCATCTCTAACTTTGGATTTGAATATTTTGGTTACTAATCTTTAGTTCGGGATGAACAATTTTTTATTTCTATTAAAAATATTATATTTCGAAATCTCTGAGTCAGCCTTTAAGCAGCTCGCATACCCTTGTCATCATTTTTGGGGAGTCATTTGCGTAGTTGGCCGCCGTGCATGCAAATGGGAATCCGTGGATTTGGGAAAAGCTGACTACACTTTGAGCAAATTAAAGATAATGAAGTAGGCCTTCCGATGATAAGCCATGTTAGATATATGTTTATTTAAAAGTTCAAACTGTCGTACACAATCAGCGTCAAGTTGTTTTGTGACTCACCCTTATTTGATGCTGGCTATGAAAACCTGTTCCGTATTATAACTAAATGTTTGAACAATAACAAACGTGATTTTACTTTTCTTCGTTTTTTCATATTTTCTGTTGATGTATTTTTGCCAAATCAAACCACGTTAGACCAATATCACATAGAAAACAAGTACTAGTTTATTGTGTACCTGTTTGCATCAGAGTAATGAAGACTCAACTTTGAATCATACAACTTACATCTATATAATGATCATACAATTGGCATCAACGATTTGCCCATGAACATTTTTCTACGGCATGTCACTATTATAGCATTTGTGTGCATTTTTGAAGGATTATATATTTAACCACTGTGGGTCAATATGGTATTTTGCCCGCTATTTGTTTTTTTATATAGTTATACAGGGTGGAGCAACAAACTTGACCCCACGTATCCGCCATTTGAATTTTTTAAATAATATATATCTAACATATGTGGTATCATCGGAAATCCCATTTCATTATCTTTAATTTGCTGCAAAGTAATGCCATTCGTATAAGTACTGACCGCGCCCAGTCTTTTGAATCAAGTAGTCCAGGTTTTTCCCCTATCCACGGATTCCCATTTTGAATGCACGGCGGTCAACTAGCAAATGACTCCCCAAAATGATGGATAAGGGTATTGTCCATGTGTATGGAAATATATGGTATCCAAAGGTGAAAAGGTCAGTGACAATGGTAAGATTCATTTAAAACACTTTGAAGATTGGCATATTTTTGTCTGAAATAGACAATACTTTCCACCTCAAAAGGTTGTCACCGAATGTCTCTTCTTCTATTGTATTATTCATTCAACTTCTCCAGAAACTGATCATGATCAAGTTTAATTTCTTTTTCAAATGATTTTTACGGATGATGAGGCACCGGCTCCCCCCGTAAAAGTGAACTTGTGGGGTTAAATAGCGTCCCTTTCGCATTTATTCTGCAACCAGTAAATAGCCTGATTGTCTTCTGGACCATGATTTGCTTCGCTGAACGCGGGCGTTCACGCAAGCAATCCGGGTGGACAGAGCCGCAAACGGGCAACTACTGATTCAAACGACTGTAGCTCGTCGAACTAACCGATGTGGCATATTTTTGAAGCAATTACAGCTTAATGAATAGCTTTCAGATTGTTACAAACATGTTAGATATGTGTTACTTAAAAATTCAAAATGGCTGACACCATCAGGGGTTACACGTTTTTGACCTCGCCGGAGAACCTTAAAAATAATACGAAAAATGTGGCGGGATCACGTAGTGATGCTAACCTACGACTATGATAAAGCCACCGGGCTGGTTTGCGAAATACTGTTATTTTTAGTCACTCCAGCAAGCTTTTGTGATGTCATGATGGTTAATGAAGGAAGATCACTCGCTTAACTTCCCCAATGATTATGAGCCAATTGCTGTGTCACACTCTTATTACTTTCTGGCATGGGGGGAGGTCGTTAGACTCGCTTTCGTTTACTTTGAGGTAGAAACCAGCACTGACTGCAATTTCGACAGTTTGAGCATCTACGATGGTAGGAGCTACTCCAGTTCCTCTTTTTTTCCAAGGGGGAAACATGCGGGCACAAATAGTACTACCGATCCGTATTCCCTGATGAATTATTTTTTCAGCTGGACCAAAAGTCTTTATCGTTGTTTTTAAGACTAGAGTAGCATGGTGAGAAAGGTTTCCAAGCAAATGTCACCTTTGCTACCACAAACGAGTGAATGCATGTAGAAAAACTTGATGTCAAAACATTGCGAGACTGAATAACCAGGCCGAAGTCAAGAATCTTTTCGCGGGGACAGTTGGTTTGTTAAATTTTGAAAATTCAAAAACGAAAGTGAACGATAGGTGTTGACATGCGTGGTTGGTAACGTTCCACATAAAATTTAAGATAAAGAAATGTGAGGGAGTATTCAAGGAAAAAATATGTGAGGGCTTCGTGGCAAAAATGGACTGGAAAAAAGTGTAATTCCAGGATTTGTAGTAAAAGCCTGGGCTTCTTAATACTACGATCCCACGAAGATTTAATTTGCACCGTCTATATAAAGAAAAACATTGATTTAGATAAGCCAGGATGTGGCCACATTCAGGTGTGGTGAAAGTAATCATATCCGGCAGGTATCATATCCGGGCTCCATAGACGACAAACGGAATAAAAAATAAAAGCATGAAAACTAATGTTGCGGTGAAGAGGTCAAAATGAATCGATTGCCCTATTCGTTCACCATTTATGCCCGGACTGTGAGCCCTTAGGACTATATCTCCTGCACACCGGCAATGGTTCAATCCTATTGGAGAGTAACTGTAGAATACCACATTTGCCGACAACTCAAAATAATTTCCAACTTGTTACCCGACAGGAATTATCCACATCAATGTTGTTTAACGAAATTTTGTCAGACATGGTTCAAACCGTTAAAAGTATGGAGCTCATTTGGAAAAGAAGTGAATTTTGTCCGATCTGATGTAATATAATGTAGTTGTTATTAATGATATTACAATAATTTTAACACTAACCCTGAAGAGTAACCCAATTGTTTTTATAAAAAATGAGAGTTCATTGAACCAAAGAATTGTTAGTTGAAGTGTTTTCAATTCAGTTACATGTATGGTCTAGAAAAGTTTTACCATAAACTTAAAGGGTTGATGACCCGATTTAAGCACCATAAAGTATCATCTTGATAGAATGAAGCTCACCAAAAAAAAAAAACATCGTAAGGTTACGCCGATTATTTCAACTCGTTTATGTGAGTGCTAAAAACGTGATATTGTACGCCCCATAGAGTACTGTGTAACTTACATGTGAGGTCGACCAAAATGGGGAACATTTTTGCTCATGCTCTCAAACCAAACATCGTTTACCCCTAAAGAATCACAGGGTATATGAGAAAAATAGTATATAGCTTCTTCAGTATTTTCATGTTGTGTCAGTTTTGCAACTGCTTGGTCAATGACGTGTTTTTAGAGTAGAGTATTGAAGTAATCCTGTCTGCAATTTCATCATTTTGATGGGAAGATACCGTAAGATCATCCGGACCTGTTAAAAATTATAAGTTTCTTTTCGTGTTCAGTTTAGATTCTCCAATCCCATATGGCACACTAAGATATCCTTTGGGCTTTGATGCCCGGTGACATTGTCTTTTGGATTTGGAAGTAACCACAGCAAAATTAATGAGTGAATCATGAACAAACAGCATCCACTCAATGAATTAACACAAGAAATCGTTTTGTATAATTGTATAATGGATGTCGAGATGTCAGTGTGATTTGGTAAACTGGACAATATTTGCTTTGACGCGAAGGAACCATGGCTTCATACGTCCAAGTACTGGCGGGTTCGAGCAATTTCTCGATGACATCTGTACTACTCGTGGGCTAATTCGTCATCTCGTGACTTAAATGTTCATGTTGATAATCCCTATAATGGGATTTTAAACGTTTCTTAGTCACTTGGGTCAAGTATGGCTTTTGCTAACATATTTAGTAAGGTCAAATTCAGCCATTTCGTGACCATGGAGAGCGAAGGAAGGTTTGAGGGTGGATTTTTGGTATTTATTACAGCATTTGAATATAAATTTGCCTCCTGATAATACGCATGCCCATCCCAAAAATGTGGGCTAACTCCAGAGGACCGCAAAATCCAAAATGGCCGCTGGCGGCCATCTTGGAATTTGGAAGTACACTAACTTTTTACGGTATCAAACTTTGGAGACATGATTGAGGGGTCATTTCTGACTAATTTCATGATCAGAAATCCATTTCAGAGGTTATTTTTTCCTTTAGAGGTCATCTTCAACTAAAAATTCAAGATGGCCGCCAGCACATATTAATTTTCATGTTTTGTATATTTAGACCCAATCAACCTACAAACACAAAGATCATCTTTGATATGAATAATCGCACGGCCATATAGAAAATTCGAAACTCCATAGCTTTGAAAGAAATAACATAAAAATATGAGTGCGGAGTCAGTTTTTACTATTTTAATGGGGAAGAACCCACTTAGGAGGTTTTTTGTTTTCATTTTGAGGTCATTTCATTCTAAATCCAAGGATGGCTGCCATATTTAAAGTATTTACTGTTGGTAGCCATCCTGATTTTAAATGACAATCATAGATTTGAAAATCACGAATACTTACTTATATTATGTCACTGAGAACGACCCAAAATGCTGCATACAAAACAGGCAATAACAATACAATACATTACAATAAACAGGCAATAACAATACAATACATTACAATAAACAGTTGTCCCATGCATCTAATTGCTACTCAGATATGACAAACTGCTCCCAGGGCCCGTCCCCAACATGTAATTACGACCCTGGTAGCCACATATACTAAGTCATGCGTAACTTCACTACTAAGTTCATACTGCGTTGCCGAAACTCGTACGGAGCTACCCTGACAAACTAACATTTACGACTGAGGTCTACGTCGATACTCTTTGTGACTTAGTCCACAACTATTGTGTTCCACGCGTTCCCAAACGGACACGTCATGCGTTGTGAACTAAGTCCGACCAAAAGTTACGCACAAAACTACGTATACTCGGGGTAGACTTAACAAAAACGTAACTATAAACAAGTTTTTAAGAAACTATTCATCTATGAGGAGGAAGAAATGGATCCAAAATACAAATTCAAGATTATACAAAACAATGGAGGAGGTTTTGAAGACTTCAGGCTTACACCACATTTGATTATAGCCTACTATGACGAGCTTACGACATATGGAAACCCTCTTACAGGTATGAACTAAAAGATTCTAGAACGGTTATATAGGAAAAACCGGGGGAAAGTACAAAAATATACTAATAATAAAATAAATTAAAAAATTAATTATAATAATAATAATAATTAAAATATGACTAAATACACTACTATCTTCTAAATTATGGTAAACCTCTTAATAACGTAACTATAGTCTATTTATCATATTATACCATAACTGGAAATGGCATCAGGCTTGTTAAACAACATTGTTTTTTTTAAAATACTTAAGTTCAAGGTATGGTTTAAAGTTAAAGATTTTTTAATTTTGGTGATTTATATTTGTTGTATCAGAATTTTATCTGCAGTAACATGTTGGAATTTTGAAGGTAAAGTTTTAAATTGGTTCCTTTGTTTGTTTGTTCTGTATCCGGACAAAATTATACGCTTTTATGTTAAACAATACTTTTCGGACGCATGTACGTATTATTATCAAATCCTGTTTTTTTAATTATCTTCTTCTTCAATATTGTCTTTTCTTCTCGTGATCCTTTATTCCTTCAGCTTCTTCATGATCATCTTCTTCTAACCAAATGGAAGACATAAAACTAACAACTGTTACAAAATATAACAGCTTTAACTATAACAAGCAAATTGGCTAATTATTGAATACAAAGCTTTTTGGGGTATAAATTGTGATAAATATGCAACTATTTGAACAAGAAAATGAGAGAAAAATAAAATAAGAGGCCCAATTGTTGAGAATTTCCCCAAACGATGTCGACCAAATACCTATTGCCCCACGCTTTTTGTTTTAACTTGATAGCTGTGATTATTCAAGGTGCATTAAAAAAAATTAAAAATATGTTTGTCAACTATATAAAATTTTAACGTCATCAACTTATATTGCACTTCGTTATTGTTCGAGCAATATACCCAATAAAGAGGGTCTAAATAATTATAAGAATAGTTTTCTCCAAAAAACGTGTCAAATAACAGAGCGGTCGGAAAACATTTATGGGCTATGCTCGTACGAACACCAATACAATGATAACATCTTTATATGATAGGCCCGGTCGTCCGAGTAATAATTGCCTGGTTCTATTTATGGAATGCCAGATCGGACATAAATACGAGTTTGCAACGCTATATAGGTCAAACTTTCACGCTCTATTGGTCGAACGTCACGTCTATATTTCAAACTTCACGTTCATTGGTCAAACTCCACGTTCTATAGGTCAAACTCACGTCACGTCGATGTAAAATCTGACGAGGTAGACGTTGTGCATATAGAAGTCCCATGATGCAAGTGAGGTATTACAATTGTTTCGTCATGCCTGTATGACGTTGTGCAGTAGCGCTTGACGGACATGAATGTCAATAACCTCATTCGGCATCAATGGGACTCATATCGAAAAGTATACCTCTGGACGATGAGTCTTATTAATTCACGACCTCTTATAGGTTCAAAACTTCACGCTCTATAGGTCAACCTTCATGTCACGTCGATGTACAAAATTTGAAGACATTTTTTTTTCACATCACGTCGATGTACAAACAAATGACGCCCGACTATTTTTGCAATGTTTGGGACGACTAGCTGCTATTTACGAAATACCATTTTAAGTGGCGGCAAGATGGAGAGCAGCAATGTTTACAATTCTGCCTCTTCTCGCTTGGATTTAAATTTAGTAGATGCACTGGCTCGAGAGAGTTACAGCGTGATTTAGGTATTTTTTCTGCTGTGTGTAAATCATAACGATGAGATATATGCCAAAGTATTAATGTAAAACATAGCCCTAGGGACCTAGGATAGGCTCTTAACTGGGCATAGGCTAGAAAGGGTGCGTCACACAGCATGCATAAAATATCTTCATTCAATTGAACAGAACAGTGTTAGCTGGATGGGCATTGACAATTATCTTCAAACATGCGGATTAACCACGTGGTCTATCCTAGGCTAACAATTAGATTTTGTATGGACAAAAAACAAGTCGTGAATTTCAGGGAAAGTAGGACTGAAAAATGTGCACGGCACTGTTACAATGTGTATGCACTATGTCCCTCGTCATGACAACAAGGGCTTGATTTTTCTCCCACGAAGGGCCATTTTACAAACAAAAAAGTGCTAAGGTTTCATGAACTTTAGTCACCATTAGGTATAGATTATGTATCAAGGTTGTGAAGGGTAGGGGTTCTTGGGTTTTAAATGCTGGGGTTTTTCATGATTTGTATACGTTTTAAAAATTTGAAGGGAGTCCTCTATGTGTAGGTTAGTGACAATCGCTAGCCGGTAGGTCTGATCACACTGGCTATGTGAACAATGTTAGATATAACATAGCATGAAGCAACATATTTTATGGGCAGTACTGACAGAACAAGATGACATGTGTTTTGCCCAGGGGCGGGTTAGTAATACGTTTATAGGGATAATCACGGTGGTGACCAGGGGGGCTTGGGGGGGCTAAAGCCCACCCTCAAAGTTCTCAAGAAAAAAGTGGAGGAAGAAAAAGGAGAAAAGAAAAAAGAGGAAGAGAGAGGATGGAAAAGAAGAAGAAAAAGAAGAGGAAAAGAGAAGGAGAAAAGAAAAAAGGGAGCTGCTATCGACTGTTCGCTACGATGGGGTATGAATTAAGTGCTATAAAACATCACTTCAAAATACATACGGCTTAGAAAGTGAACCAAATGAACAATGATTTATGGTACATTGATTCTTCATGCAAAGGCGGATTAAAAAGTGTCGGAAGAAGTACGCAAGGAAAGGCGAGGTCTTGAAAACTTAAAACACCTGGACCCCACCAGGGGCCCTAAGGCGGGCCCCTGCACCCCATCGTTAGTCGCGCCGACGCTCACCGCCGCTTCGCTCTCATGGTTCAAAATCTTTAGCCAGCCCCCCTCAAATAACATTCCTGTGAACGCCGTTGGGATATGCAGCCCCGATTTATGAACTTGGGGGGGCTTGGGAACTGAATTTGCCTTGAAAGTTAGGGTCTTAAAGGTGTATGTCCTGATCCAAACCTTGAATTTTCCGCATAAAGAGGTACAGAGCTAAAATTTCCAGGATTTTTGTTTCTCATGAGTATTCTAGTACAGCAAAAAGAAAGAACACCCTTGGGAGATGGTGTATCGAATTGGCACGAATGACCCTGCTACAATTTAACAAATTGATACATTCAGGGTCAACTATTAATGGTCCTCATGGTCATGATATTTTTGACCTCTATTAATAGGAGCCCCTAGTCCAGCAATAGTGGATAGTAAAGATATATGTTGTGTGAACTGCAGCTTTGCAATCTATAAATTTAGGGTGTGTTGCATCATGGATATAGTCCTTTTTGTGTGAACTTCAACTTGAAGATAGTGGCAGTAATAATTGTCATTCATCTTTCTCCTTGTGTGTAGTTTGCTATACTAAAATAAAAAAACAGATGCAAGCCACAATGGCGGAAGTTACAGGTAAACTAGCGCTGTTGGAATCAGCTATTGGATAGTAATATATTTTGAAGTAAATTATATTTCCAGCTTTTAAGGTTATAGTTGCAGTTGAGTTTGGAATTATTATTCC
This sequence comes from Ophioderma brevispina, assembly GCA_023653785.1. Classification (NCBI taxonomy): domain Eukaryota; kingdom Metazoa; phylum Echinodermata; class Ophiuroidea; order Amphilepidida; family Ophiodermatidae; genus Ophioderma; species Ophioderma brevispina. The sequence goes on from JAMKCH010014317.1 coordinate 13,460, forward strand.
TATTTCTGAGTAAACACTGGTAAAGGCCGTCTTGTTCTGACTTGATACACAGGGTAACTAAATGGACTTGGTGTCAAATGGCTACTGATGAAGTTATATAATATTTGTAAATTGGTAGGAGAAAGAGTATGGGTCATTTGTTCAAACATGATTAACAAAATCAGTCTAAATAATGACATGAATTTAATGAGAGACAATGGCACATTTTTAAATAGAGGTAACCCATCCAATTGTTTTTAAAAACTACTTTTTCATGGTTGCAATTCTTTTACATGTGTTAACTCTCATCTGAACTTTAAAACACAGTACCGTATTTCAAAATGCCTCGTAACCAAATATTGAAGCGCCCGTCTCCACAATTGAAAAAAGGAGAGAAAAAAGATTGGCGTCATCTAAACTAGATTGACGTCCGATAAAATAGATCGGCGTCCGACAAAAACATCGACTTGCGCAAAGTGTAGATCGTCGTCAGATTTTGTACACCGACGTGACGTGAAGTTTGACCTATAGAGCGTGAAGTTTAATATCGTCGTCCAATGGTACATCGACGTGCGTGAAGTTTGACCGATGATAACGTGAAGTTTTTGACGATAGCGCGTGAAGTATAGATCGTCGTCACATTTTCATCGGCGTGGACGTGAAGTTGCGACCGTAGAACGTGAAGTGTTGACCCCTTGTAAATAAAAGAAAAAACGTGAAGTTAGATCGGCGTCAGATTGGTACATCGACGTGCGTGAAGTTTTGACCAAAAGAACGTGAAGTTTGACCAAGAGCGTGAAGTATAGTCGTCGTCAGCTTTGGTACATCGGCGTGACTTGAAGTTTGACCGATAGAACGTGAAGTTTGACCGATAAAACGTGAAGTATGACGTCGTCAGATTGGTACCATCTAGGACGTGAAGTTTGACCGATCAACGTGAAGTTTGACATATAGACGTGAATTATAGATCGTCGTCAGATTTGTAAATCGACGTGACTAGAATTTGAACGATAGAGGCGTGAAGTTTGACAGATAGAGCGTGAAGTTTGACACAATAGAAGGTGGAGTTTGCCGGTAGAGTCGTGCAACTCGTATTATGTCCGCTCTTGGAATTCCCATACCTGTCCTACTTAGTAAACACTGACCTTTTCATACATTTCACTACGCACAGAACAATAGTCGACACTTTCACGCATACTCGCATACATTCAACCACCCACAAATAACTCCCATCGTTTAACTTGCCCGGAACCTGGGCTAGAAGTGACCCAGATTGAATTTCAATTAATATTACATGAAAAGCTGCAGCGTGACTTGAAAATCAGAACCTCATTTGTGGCCTAAAAACGAGTCATTTCAAAGTTTGATTCGATTGTACTTGTTCCCCTCCTTAAAAATATCGTCACGCACCCCCTGAGACTTCCTAATATTTTTTCTAGATTTTTGCGAACTTCTTTGCATTCGTTTCAAGCATATATTTGCTAACCTTTGGCAAAATTGCCCCACAAACCCCAAAAGACAATTAAACCATATGGGCATCTCTACAAACTGATCGTGCCAAGTCCAAGATTTTGATCAAGTCTATAGTCTACTTGTGCGTACAAGTAAGTACCCGCTCGCTAAAAAAATTCTCAGTGAGAAGCGTGAAATTCATCGGGCAGTCGGATGCAAAACCATTCGATTTTTCGTATAAATTTCACATTTTGGAGCCTTGGAATTATATTGTATAAATCTGCAATAACCAGTGAACCTAGTCAACCAACTGTTTTGCCGATATGTGTGAAATTGAGAGCAGGACAGGAGAAGACATATGGTACAATTTACTGGATGTGTGGACACTTCGGCGTGCAGTGACGGGCATGGCGTATAGGCATTTCGTTTGTAATTTGAGCTGTGTGGTGAACTTACGATCTCATACAAGTGTCAGCGGGAAATTCAAATAAACCCTGGCATTTGTAAGATTGTAGTTTCGCTACTCATATACATCGATAGAGGAGACCCAGCTTTACACAGAAATCGCCATGAAAAGGGGCCAGGACTTCCGAGAAGGTAACAAAATAACAAAAATAAATATGAAAATACAGATTATCAAAGAATGTAATTATCTGTAATTATGCACAAAGCAGCTATCGATTTTCCCAAGGGTATTAATCATAACTCCCACTGGTCCAGCGAAAGTGTTAATCGATAGGTTGGATTATAATAGTCTTAGAATGCTCGTAACTCTTGATCATGATGCGTTTCACCAGCTGAGAACCATCTAAGCAGGAGTTTGGGGAACAGGCGTAAGTCGCAACTAATAGAAATCTTAGCTTGTGCTGAGCATGACTTGCGACACAACTTACGCATCAACTTTGGGGAACGAACCCAGGATGGAGAAACCAAGGTAGCAGAGTTCATGCAAAACAGAGTCTACTCAAAGACAGCTTCGTCCATGACGTATCAAGAGAAGCTCATGCCTCAATTTTTCTGGGATGGTCTTCCCAAATTCACCTGGGGGAAATCTCAAAGTACAAGCCGGAGAAATGGAGGGTAAAGCAAAATGGCAGCTGTCATCAGTTTGCAAAAAAGGATGGGCTAGTTGATTTTTCCAACGAGTCTGGAGCATCTGGACCGATTAGTGCCCTCCATTTTCAAAGTCAATGGTACATACCGGAAAGTGCAGAAAAGCAAGCTAGTTGAGAAGTTCACGTTGCAATAAATTGACTTACCTCTCCCTTACAAACAGCCTCTCGTCGACATGGGAATGATATGGCGCATGGCTACGCCCACTGCTGAGGACCGTGAAAAACAGGATTGTACTTGTTATACCTGGGGTGACTACGCCAACAAAGTTGTACATATTGTAATGAGCCGACACACTGGAGCTGCGATATTCTGTATCAACGATCCGTAAGATCCGTACGTGGGGGCACGTGTGGTCCAGTGGACAGAACGACCGACTCATGATCTGAAGGTTGTGGGTTCGAGTCCCTCCTGAGGCCACGTGTTGTGCACTTGGGCAAGGCACTTTAATTCGCTTGCCTTTCTCTCTACCCAGGAGTGAAAGTGCTGATAGGAGCTGCGCTGCGGTCGCGCCCTAAGTTGAAGCGAAATGATTCCGATGATTTCCTAGTGATAGCGTAATAATAATTGTAAACGCCATGATGCTTCGGCGAATGGCGTACTCCAATACCTGGTATTATTATTATTATTACGACGTTTCTGAGTCTTATCAAGGAAGACGAGAGGGACAGCAGAAAAGATGGTGTTGTTCCCCAATGTTTTAATGAAAACAGAAATGAGCCATTTCTGTTTTTATGTCTCAGCTTAGCAACACAAGTCACACCATCCGACTTCAAGACTTCATCAAAGAAAAAAATAGCATTCTGCAAAGCTGCATCTGATGGTGATAATGAAGTGGTGTACTCTGTTGGAACAAATTGCGTCAACCTACATTCTGGCGACGTCTGAATGCCTTCAGTTCAATACACAGAAGCTAATACGATCTTGATTTTAACACAAGCTCAACTTCGGGCACAGGGGTATGAGGATGCAGTTGACATTAATAGTCAGGACACAGACGTATATGAGCAGGAAGCGTATGTCTCGCATCAGATCCAAGGACTGCTGTGCATAGGAGGAACAGTGGACAACCTTTCCTGTCGGGCATTAGTGTTGTGATAGCAACTCGGGTTCTATGGACGAGAAAGGTTGTTTTAACAAGGCTCGATCCTGAGGTCAGAAAACTACTAAAGAGATGCTGTGATCACCTGCCACTTGATCCGACGTCCTGTCAGACCTCAAGACGTTTGTTCGAAGTATATCTACGGTGACAAGCACAGGTGAGGCTCGAGCACTGAAGTGGAAAGGTCTTAAGAAGAAGTGCACAATTCGTCTACCCCCTGATTATGACAGCTTTACATACCACTTCTGAGAGCTAACTACCTGGCATACATTCAACACTATTTTCAAATGTGCAAAAAAAAGTCAAACTCAATTTGTACAGGTGTCAACATTCAAAGTTACTCTGATTGTTTTAAATGCTTGCAAATTATGCCTGAGGAATGAGGACTCCCAAAAAGTATAGTTTTGATTATGCTAAATGTTTACTTACCGAGATAAAGGTCAAAGAAGGTCAATGCCAATTCTAGTATGTTGCCCCATGACCTATTTGGTCACATAGCATGATAACTATGCATTGCAGATGCTACAAACTATTCCTTAGTTTGACACATTAAGCTAGATGAACAATTTGTTTCATTTTTTACCAAAATTGGAGCAACTTCTGATTTGACCCCTGTTCAAATGGAAATTGACCTTTTTTGCACTTTTAGCCATTTTTACCCAATAACTTTAAAACCAATGGTCATAGATGGTACAAACTATAAATTTTTGGAATCCTTATGACTAGACGGAAAATATGGCATACATTTCAAAATTATTGGAGTAATTTAAAAGTTTGACCCCTGTGTCAACTTAAATTGGCCCCTATTGAAAAGGTGATACCACAATTTGACACCACTAACTACCTAGCATTGATGTAAGAGGTCCATACTAACTACCAAAGGTGTCAAAGCTGAGATGTAGTGGGACAGACGATGATGTTTGACCAAAGTCCTTGCTCCCGCTCTATTCATATGTATACTCATCCAGTCGGTGACATTATTAGGAATCATGACGTTAACTTTCACTCGTATACTGATGATACTCAGCTTTTCTGTGAGTTAAATCCAAAGATTCCAGGTGATTGTAAGCATGCTCTTCAAAAAACTTTCAAGCTGTGTATCTGACATAAAACACCTGGATGTCAAATAACATGCTTCAGATGAATCAAGAAAAGACAGTATTGTCTTTGCCGTGCTCTGTGTTTTGTAGATTACCATATTCGTAATTTATGGCATTGTAGGTTTACGTCACCTTTTGATGCTTGCAACCATGCTATATGATCTTTGGTCTTGTCCCGCATTGACTATGCCAACTCATTACTATATGGCACCAATAAAATAGATCTTAAAATGCTCCAGCGCTTGCAAAATAAGCTGCACGCTTTATGTGTATAAGTCTCTATTGTCTAAATTTGTATGTGTTGGATAGTAATTCTGATAAGACAAAGGTTACGGTCTTCTTCTATTTTACACAGCTTGGGTATTTCTCGTTCCAAGGGTAATTTGGCGACATATATTGAACATAAACTAGTGCTGTGCAACAAGCTTCCTGTAAAAGGCATCTTCCAACAGTCTCTTTAAACGGCTCCTAAAACATACTTATTTCCTTATGTTTAAAATCTTGTTAACTTGTTGTTAGTTTCCGTATGTATGTTGTTTATTAATTTGTACTGCCGCCGAGGTCGGGATAAGCCTGGTAGCTGTGGGTCGTTGGGGCCGAACCCAACCAATGCACTTGAACACAGAATATTCCACTATATAAAATACCAAACCAATTTATCCAAATCACTCAAACAATTTATTCACTCCTTTTACACACACCTCTGCTGGACCCTATCTCACAACATCACGTTACAGCATTGGATCATGTAGTCACATCATTGGATCAATAGACTTATCTGGATTATTTAATCATATCATGTAGATCCGATCACACAACAATCATAGGAACCCTCAACATGTAGTATCACATCACGACTTGAAACAAAAACATTGGACCCTGTAAAATGCGAAAGGGAAATGACCATGTGTTACATGGCACCACAATACCTACGGCCTATGCTAGAACATAACTAGGGACTGGACACTTACAGGACCTGAGATCCAGTCAGTTAATACACAATTTCTACACCAATCCCACCTCTCTATCTCATCCGCTCCAACCCTCAACCTCTAAACATACATACAAACTCCTCTCGCTCTACTCTTCCTCCTTCATCCTCTTCCACCAAACACCTCCTTGTTCTGTGTATTGACTGGTGTGGACTCCTAGGCCCCCTATACATGATTCTTTTAAAATATAACAAAACATTAGGAACCCAAATCATAACACTCCAGCAACCTTGTGTTTTGGACAACTGCTTATTGCAAAAACAAAAAAAAAAAAAAAAGAAAACCAACACGCAGCAACATGAAGCCAATACAAACAACATCACCATTATACATGCTCATACACTCAAATCCAACACATTTCCACGATCTATTCACTTCAGTTCGACAAACATCTCGGTTGCAAACTTAATCAAAGTTGGGTTAGCTGTACCTATTTGTCCATGCAAGCACACTGACCATCTTTCAATTTTCCCAGTCCTTCCTTCCAGTGGGAATTTTCCGCACCCACTATTATCTACTTCCACCTTTCCTTCCTTCCAGTGGAATTTTCCGCACCCACTATTATCCATTTTCCACCTTATTCCTTCCTTCAAGTGGGATTTTCCGCACCCACTATTATCCATTTTCCACCTATTCCTAATAGGCTACAGCTTAAATTTGGACGGGTCTATTCATGTGATTCCAAAGACACAACTAATAAATTATAGACAAGAGTGTGAATGGCATTTTGGTTGTTACTTGCCTAATTATGCAAATGACTCATTAAAATGTGGTTGCAATGCTATGCGAGTGTCATGGTAGCATAGGGACAATACACAACTATAATCCCCACCCGTATCAGAGAGTTACAAACTGACCTATAGCTATCCCATATTTGAAGGCATCATCGGATACTTGGTACACACAATTAACATCATGTAATTTACACGACATCGTTGTACATAATTAGCACCAGGCCCATTTTTGTTAATGTTTTTCTGCCGGAATGCCATCTATTAATCATTTGCAATAATACGGGGGAAGCACTTATCCATGAACAGGGTTTGTTGCACTATGACAGAAGCATTTATTCCAAAAAAAAAGGGCTGGAATATTATTGATTTTATTCCAAAGGAACATGGTTGGAAGTATTTTATTCCAAGAAAGGGAAATATAATCATTCGCAATACTTAACCTTTTATTTCGAACAAACCTAAGTGGAATTATTTTTCCAATCCTAACATTACCAAAGACATCTCGTTTTGGCACACAATACTCAAAACTGAGGAAAGGAACTCTCTTAATTATTCACTCTCAAATTTATCCTGCCTGATGCATAGGTCTGTTTTAACCACACATTATTCACATCTGTTCATGTACATCATAAACAATTTCGATCATAATAACGATCCATGCTCTTTGAGCCTTATTACGCAGGCCTACACAAATGTACATGATACAATTTATACAAGGCCTACAGGGTCCAGCTTACAAGGGTTTTTGTCATTATCATTAATATTTTACCTAGGCTTCAAAATTAGCGACATTTAAGCATGTCGGAGTGATACGTGGTGATTGTGGATTGTGTGATAAGTGATGGGTGACGGATGGTGGATGGGTGATGAGTGGGCGGATGTGGTGATGGGTGAGTGGAAAGAATGGTGGTTATGGATGAGTGAATTTGGTGATGTGTGGTGAATTGGTGGGTGTGTGATGGGTTATGGGTGTGTAATGAAGGCTGGTAATTTAACGCTAACCTTAATTAATCAAATATACAATTTTTACATTTGCAAACATGAGGCCCAGTATAAAACCCATAAATCAACACCACCAATCTTTTTTATATAATCTTATTTAAACCTATTAAAAATTTCCACCATAAGGGACATAACTCCAAACCAGATGCCCTTTGAAATATTACGTATTAGTTATTTTATCAAAACAAAACTAAGTTATATATCTTTTATTTAAATATATTTATGTGTTTATTCAAAACCAGCGCATGCATTCTCAGAATGAGTAAGACTTACATTTCCTTGCGCCAAACACCAAACCTACCAAAATCACGCAATCTATATATTTTAGACTAAGCGCATGCGCCGTTTCCATAATATGACATAAATCAATTACATATGCAAATACGACGTCGCGCCATGAATATGCAAATAATGCAGGACATCGCGCACCAAATGTCGGCCCTACCTATGCGATCCACGAGCGATCACCCCAAACAATGGAAAAAAAAACCAGCAACACCATTAGGGAAAATTTTATGCACATGAAAATCACAAGAATAAATTCGACAAACTTGCCGCTTCTAACTAAGCCAATTTTCAACGCAACAGTGCCGCTTCTACTTAAAAATGACCGCTAGGATCTCTAGATCAGCATAATCTACTCAATTCTGAAACTCATCGGGAGCAAAATTGAATTTTAAGACTTTCATAAGGCCAAATGACAATCTTGCTCGCCTATACAATTACACAGTGAAAACAACAACTCGTGCATGGCGTCTCATAGGGCCTAATATTTCACATAAAATCACAATTATGAAGCTGCACGATGGCCTAATACGTTTACCATGACACTCACCCAATGTTCTTTTACACACAGGTAGTTCAATGTCTTAAAATTAAATCCACACGACGAAAAATCTTAAGTTTTCTTAACATAAACAACGGCCAACTTGACGAACTTCTCCCACTGGTCACGCTCTCCTCGATTTCGACTGCGCATGCTCATAACAACAACTCCAAAGCTTAAGGTAGCATTATGTTTTCAACTACAATAAAATAACTGCTCAGTACAATACACTTTTTTTAAACTAAGGTGGATGCGATATTCTGCATGCTTCCATTCCCGTCACAATTCGTATTTTAAAGTGACAGGATTTTTTTATACAAATTTCTCTCAAATGCACGGATCGGTGGTAGACCACTACCTGGAATATTTCAAAGGTTATTTTATTGGACAACAAGTGTAACAAAAGAAAACCGCAAACCTTGTTTTGAACTTGCCTGCCATCGTCCTCGTTCGCTATAGAAAACCATCCTTTGAATTTCTGTGTGCATGACAGAACATACTTAATTATCACCTTATTACATAAAGCCGGTGTATTCGGGCTATTCACTTCAGGAGTGATCCTAATACATTGGTAAACCTTCCAAATATGCTTCAAAAAAAAACTGGGTTCGAAACAATTCTGAGGTGCTTTCTTTCTTTCTGATGTCTTCATTCTCTTAAGGCACCGTGCTCTCTGTAGAGCAACATATAAGATGTTTTTATTATTTGAAAGACACATAACACAAATGAGTAGTCTCCAATAATTCATTACATACAAAATATATATTTAAATTCCCCCTTTTTATGATTTCAAATCCACATATAAAATGTTCATAATTACACTTCATGTATTTAAACAAAGTCAAACATTAATTTGAGAATGCCTCATGCATATTCGCACATCAACTTTTACGACGTTCTAAATTATATTGCACAAATTACTTTTAAATAATACAATATTCAAATTATGCAATAATATATATGTGGTTGTGTTTGATTAGATCGGAATCAATGTTCCTATGCAAGGTATTATATGAAACATGTACCCAAAATAGGAAAATGGCAGATGAGGTGATACACTTCGTACGTAGCTTCTTACAGGAATTCAAAAGAAGTCTAATAAATTCCAAAATTAAACATCCCCACCTGTATCGTGCTCGCATACGGCATTAATGATAAAAAGTTGTCACTCTTGTCTAAATCAGCAACTTTATCAAAAGTCATAAGGCCGTATTGTTGATCATCGATTATCATAGTCGACCCATTGTGGGATGTTGAATGAAAAGGGCAAATTATAGAAAAATCTGCCCCGTTTGGCATCCCACAATGCATCAGAATATGTAATCATGGATCAGCAAATAAGAACCTATTCAAGCAATGGTTTTTGCAAAATTTCTTGAGACTTAATGACATTTTTTCTCATTCCCTGTTTAATTGAAAAAAATTATGTCTATTAAAATTCCCATCAAACCATAATATTATGCCTAGTCTTGGTCAGTGGCTCTTGAAAAATGGTTCGTCAGACGACTGTCACCTGAAGAATGATCGTTTCAAAAACCCTGACTACAGGGAAGTATAAAATTAAACATCCTTAATAAGGGTGAGTCAAAAAAAACTTGACCCTATTGTGTCGCCATTTGAATTTTAAGTAACATAATATGTACACTTATTTGGTATCATCTGAAAGCTTTGGTTATAATCTTTTAATTTACTGCACTGATAATTCACATTGGTCATGTTGGTTAGGTATAGACCGAGCTACAGTCGTTGAATCAATTGTCGGTTTTCTGCTTGTCACGGATTTACACATTTGAAATGAACGGGTCGTACAGCGAAGGAAATCGGGGTCCAGAAGAAAATCAGGGCTATTATCAATGCAGATCTTGATTCGAAAGACCGTAGCTCGGCCTATTCTTAACCTATTGGAATAATCTTTGCAGCAAATTAATTTAAAGATAATAAAATAAGCTTTCCGCAGATACCACATAGTACGAGATCATTATTTAAAAATTCAAAATGGCGGACACAATCGGGTCAAGATTTTTGGACTCGCCCTGTACATGGCAGCACACGATGTATCAAATGGCAGCTATTGCATTTATATGACCTTTTGCATCATATGACGATGTACCGGCCATATTTTAATAAAGCCTAGAGTCATAAACATAAATTAACATGCATTAAAAGTTAACAAAGTATTCTTTGGAACAATATTCTTAAAGATGCATTTTGAGATTCCAGCACCTGCTGTTCTATTCATTGTTCAACAGATATCATTGAGAAAGAAAAGCTTATTCACAAAATTTTAGTTGATTCCAACTTTGCAGTTTTGTGTTATGGGCAAATACTTGTTTCCCACAGTCCCATTGGCCACTATGTGTAATTTTGGTCTGTTTACCGACAGAAAATACAAAATTGAACATTTCTTACAGATACCACTGAATTTGCCTGTTAGATTAGGTACGCAAGGATTAACTAAGGCCTACGTTCAGCTGATTAGAAAAATCTCAACTTTTTCTAGGTTAAGTCGGGGGTGAGGTGTGGATCACAACAAGAATCTGCCAAAAAAGGATTAGGCCTATTAAGGTGCACCAAGAGATTTCACGTCATCCATATTTTATGTATATGTAATGATTTTATATAGATTAAGACATTAAATGGATTCCTGACAGAAATAACTTAAAATGAAAACAAAAGGTGATTCTATATGCTTATATTTCATAGAAAACATAGGATGAATTTCGTATTTGCTCCCTATACGGAAATAGAAATTTCACAATTTTGTACCAAGAAACTCAGCTTAATCCTTACAGAAGGGGATAATTTTGATAATAAAGCTTACCCAGTGCCAAAATAAGAATTTGCACATTTTTCAGAACACATGTTATTTGAAATCTCTCATTGCACATTTAACATAATGACAGCATAATTACAGACGATAAAACAAATGTGGCACGGAAGCTTGGTTATTTGGCTTTAAATAATGGACAATTTATACGATTCCATTAAGATAGTTTAATGAAGGAAATAAATCGCCCCCAACCCCCCACCCAACAGTTAAAAAAAGGTAAAAGTATTTTTTAAAAATTTGCCATATCGTCTCCAACAAATTGACATGCAGTGATGGCAACTCAATATGGACCCTAAACAGCTTATTCTAGATTGGTAGTACGTCAGCCACTTTGAAAAAGGGCTCTAGTTTCGAGTTAGGGTAGGTGGTCGAGTAGAAAAATTCCCAATGGTACCAGGTGTTAGGGACACATGTGGATCATCACCTGGGGGTGGATTGTAGAAATCAGAAGTGGTGTGCCATATTATTTTTTAAGGCCAAAAAGGTCAAAAGTGACCCACAAATTAGGAAAAATCTAGTAGAATGGGATTGATTTATTCATACTCATATTGAAATGTATTGCTAATTAAAATTCCCCAACTATATAGCTATAGATTCAAGAAAAATTGCATTGGG
>JAMKCH010014318.1:0-24761 GCA_023653785.1 Ophioderma brevispina
TGAACGTCACTTCTAGCTGCTTGAAGCACTTTCAGGTTGTGTGTGGAGGGTGAACCTCTTATACTCCCTGAACCTGCTCTTTTGGCTTCAATGACTGTCGTTAGTAAGCCTTACTTGGCCTCAAACCAATCGTTGTTCTGCTTGGATTTTCTTCTTTTGTAGTTTTGAAAGGATTATTCATCTTTTTCAAGGTGGGCTGCTTCTGGCGATCCGACCGCGGGCTTGGAATGTGGTGATTGCGGCGGGTTGCGTGGTGGCCTTGTTTTTCGGGAGCTGGTGAGCCGTGTCGGACAGGGGTTTGGACAGGATGTGCGAAACAAGTTCGTCATTCAGATAAAAAAAAAAGAAGCAACAAAAAAAAAAAAAAAAAAAAAAAAAAAAAAAAAAATACAGAATGGCTGAGCTATGAATTGTCCTCAACTAGATTATTGAGAATCACTGAAATTAAAATCTGACAAGACAGAATTTTTATAGCTTCTCAGTCCACCACATGAAACTTCTTCATGATGTACACTCACTGTATGCTGTTGCTATCGTCCCCCATCTGATCATCTGACAATTTGGGCGTTATTTTTGACAACCAATTCCATGTCTTAACATGTGTCCAGCCTTGCAAATTAGAAACTTTTTATAATTACGTAAATTCCTTGATTTTGTACATGTGCTGATGTGGTTAGATCATTTTTGTATCGCTTAGACTACTGTAATCTGTGCTCTCTATGGTAGTACTCAGAAGAAACCCTCACAATACTCCAAAAGCTTTAAAACAAGTGTGCTCGTCTCATTTCCGGTATCCATATTTACCTCCACACAACCCCTCTGTGAAGTAACTTCCAATGGCTTAGTATATCTGATCGTATTAAAATTCAAGACTCCTTTATATGTTTTAAGGCACTGAACGGGCTTTTCCCCAGTACAGATCAGTGAAGGTCTGGTGGGTCAGGAATCAAGTCCGGGGTCTGTTACCACTCGTTCTAGCCCACCACGTGTCTCACTCTCGTTATTCCTAGTCCAGGCACCTAATGTGGCTTGGGCGACAGGGCCTTTACAGTGCTGCACCAAAGCTATGGAACCAAATTCCTATCCCCATTCGTAGTGCCAGTACTGTTGAAAGTTTAAGTCAATGCTCAAAACTCACCTCTTTCAGTCGTAATACTCATAAAGGCGCTTTGTAAATCTAGTGAAAGAGGCGCCTTTTCAAAAGTAAAGTCATGTATGTTAGTATGTTAGGTTTTGTCCGAGCGTACTCATACTCGGGAACATTGTGCACATAGGGCCAATCGATTCCAGTTGACTCTTTACGCAACATTAGTTTCATCACGCTTTATTCCGTTTATCGTCTATGGAGCCCCGGACTATGGCTCCCAACGGACTATATCTGCTTCAACACCGGGGCTAACTCTGTTATTGTGGGCCTCCGACCTAAGTGCAAACACCGATAAACTACAGAAAACTTGGGCCGTGTGGCATTCACAACTGGCAGAACTTTGGTGAACAGTGTAAAGCCACTATCCGCGCCACTATCAGCGATCTTTGTCTTCTTCAAAATTTAAACACATTCGCACCCCTATTTCACAACGTCACTCTCTAAATGTAAAGCGAGTGGAAAGATGGTAAAAGAGTGAATGGAGGCAACACCTTTTTGGAGTGGTAACATCAATCTAAATAAGTGTGCAAGTGAAATTGTTCACCTCTAAACAGAGTAGAAATATTGTCAAGCTTTCACTCCTTGCAGAGTGTGTTTCCACTAAAAAATTTTGTCCCCTTCATTTAACTCCTGAAAGAGTGGAAATTTTCCTCTTTTACATTTAAGAGTTTTTTTTCATTCCCTGGTTTATTGGAATGCTGTAGAAAGACCCCTCCAAGTGGCTAAAACGTAACACGCCCGGAGTTTGTCAGAACATTAATATTTTTATGCTTTGGTTTAGAATAGTCGACGTGGCACCTTATGTTCAAGACCCCTTTAACATGTTCAGTGTCTGTTTTTTCGCAAAATTCACACTGAACATAAGGTGTTGATATTGACTAACACTAGTCGATTTAAGCCCTGATATACTTCCAGTCGCAGCGACGATGTCTGCGCGTGAGCATGCGTAACACTTGATCTTAGGTCAGAATCCGATTAGTGGGTTGGCTGGTGGGTCCCCGTGTGCATGAGATGTGCCCTAATTTACTCTTCATCACACCATGTACTAGGCCAGACCCCGGGGAGGGTTCTTGGATTTGGTTCGGGTACCCATGCTCGTTCCAACAAAAGAGGGACTCGCTGCAAATGCGGGACTACCGCTAGGGTATCAATCACAATTCCTCAAGTTTTAGTCCCCCGCTAGTGGTACAAATTCATTGTGATTGTGACTGGTTCAATGATACAAATAGAAAAATTAACCTAAACAGATCCAGGTCAAAATTACCCTGAGGATTTTTTTTTTTTTGGCAGTAGCACAAGTGGTCTTTTTATTGTATATTGTCTATTTACGTATCCTCTTTTTATTCCGTATTGAGCAACAGGTCCGCAATGATATACATTTCACTGCATTGGTTCCCGTTAGGGGTATATTTTTCACTGAAAACTGATATAATTTCACAAAACTGGTCCGTTTAGGGGTATATTCCCTAATTGAAAATTGGTTCCCATTAGGGGTTCCTTTCATAAACCACTGGAACGAGCTGGGTACCCCCCAAACCAACCCCCGAAACCCATCCCCGGGCATCATACATAACAAAAAAGTGAGGTTAGACTTTTGCTACCCCGACACTTTTTTTCGGTAGAGGGCGTTTTTCAAAATGGCCGCCAAAATGCCATTTAGGGGGCACAGTACCAAACACTCACGTTGGTGTAATGGTAGGTGTTCCGGTAAAAACAAGTCCCTATTGTGGATATTTTGGTGTCCTGTGCGAATCCGTTTCCGTGAGGGAGCAATGGTATTATCCAAATGAGAGGCGCATAGCGATACATTACCTTATAGTAAAAAATAGTACTACTTTCGATTCATGTGATAAATAGGCCCCTGAAAGATACCCTGGTCCGGAACACGTTAGGAGTCGTCCGTGACAGCCGAAATAGCGGTGGCGCTGTTCACGTGACTCTTATCGCAAAGTTAATCGACTGTGTAAGGTGAATTGAAGGCTTATATGCCAAGTTCAGCCTTATCATGTTGAATTTATGCCTTGAAAATATTCAAAATGGTTTTACGTCTGTGGAACGAGAGGTTCTTTAATCACTTTTTACGTGCTTTTCAATGGGGCAAGTTTTTGGTACTGGGCACCTTCGACACCATATAATGGCCGTTTTCATAGCCACATATGGGGTGAAATGGCCAGTTTTGGAGTGTTTTTCTCTTTTTGTTTATGTCAAATGTATAGAGTCGGTCGCATTCACCTCTTAAATTATTCCATATTGACGGCGCTCTTCAAAGGCCACCACATGCTATTTAAGACCTTATAATGGTGTTTTAATAGCCATAAAATGTGGTAAATGGTCCAGTTTTTCAGTTTTTTCTATATTTGTTGATGTATGTATGAGGCACTTTTCAAAATGGCTGCCAAATGCCATTTAAGCCCTCATAATGATGTTTTAATAGCCCAAAAATGGGGTGAAATGCCCCCATTTTTGTCAGTTTTTTGCTCTTCTGTGTTGATGTCAAATGTATAGAGTGGTCACACTCCCTACTTAAATGATGCCTATGGAGGATGCTTTTTCACAATGGCTGCAGCGTGCGATTTAACACCTTATAATGATGTTTTAATAGCAAAGAGAAATTGGCCACGTTTTTCAGTGTTTTCCCTATTTATTGATTTTTTTTTCTCCATCATTGTTGAGTTATCAGTACTTACCATAATTACGGTTTTCATTTTCTTAGTTAATTTTTTTGATATTAATGATTTTCTAGTTATGTTGAATGGATTTGATGATTTGATTTATCAAGTACAATGCTGTTATTTGTGATATTACAATCCAAGTGCTGATATAGGGTTGTGCGCTTAGCCAGCTGCCACCTCAACGATGCAATATGATTGTGACCATTTCCTGATGGCAGCATAATACTTATTTAGTCCACTTAATCTACGGTATGACCTAGACAAAATTGCTACAGAAGATTTTCTTGCTGTAACCCTCCCGAACAACATATCGAAAAGGTAGAAAAAAGAAGCATGGCAAGACATGGTAATTTGCATAAAACCTATGTGCCATTTTTGCCTATAAATTGGTTATTATTTAATATATTAAAAGAGGATGACCCGATTTAAGTAAATAAAGTTTTCATCTTGATAGTATGGTCTTCACCCCTAAACCCCATCTGTAGAGTTTTGCGCTGATATTTCAACCCGTTTTCATGTGAGACCTAAAAACATGATTTTCTTAGCCCTACATGTGTAAAATTAATATCGGTCATCCAAAATGGGGTACATTTTCGCTTATAACTTCCAAACCAAATATCCTTTAGCCCTAAGATTTCACAGGGCAAATGATAAAAATTGTAGCTTTCTTCAAATACCAAAATGTTGACCACGTCCGGTAAAATATTGGAGTATGGGGACGATGCTATTAGCAATCAGGCCACGGCCATTTAACTCTTGAGTCTTTCTGGCTGTCCAACATAGGACCCGAGGTACTTGAGGTCTAACCTTTTTGAGTTGGTACCGTGTGTAGGGCAGATAGGTTGATGATTCTCTTCCTCATTGACGGTCATGTATTCCATTCCGTCTCTTTGGCATTTAGATGTAGGCTGACTTTATCTGCAGCATTCTCAAATGATGTTTTGTAGTAGATCTTGTGTAGCACATATCACATCCCTGAGAATTGCGTAGTCAAGGTCTGTGAGTAGCTGACTTTGGTGACGTCTGGAATGCTTGACCGCCTTTTTACGCTGCTGTCCTACCTATTACCCAGGCTATTGTCCAATGACCCCCTTTTTAAAATGTTCACATACTCAATGACCCTGGTCCCGTTTTCTTCTTTCCCGCTATCCCTTTTAGCACAGTTGCATGAATGCCCCCTTTTTAAAGAATTTAACACCCAAATTCATATTTTCGCAGCCTACGGCCATTTTTAACATTTTATATTTCATGCAGCAATTCTTATAATTTCATGGCAATTTGAAGTCTGGAAAGAGGCACTTCCTATTTTACTTCAGGTTTTACATCATTGGTCCCTTCTTAAGTTTTATACTGATGACCCATTTTATTCAGCTTGTGTACGAATGACCCCTTATTTTTGGGTAGTTTTATATGAAGAACCAGGAAAGGACCTATTTTTACCTGGCCGAGGCACATTACCCATCACTTCGCCTAGGGAGTGCCTCCCCCCCTCACCATTTGACAATGTGTTTGCAATAATACTCTCTGAAATAATTGCAAGAATAAAATCCCGTCCCATCCTGATTGCAGTCTGACAATCATCTGAACGCAAAATTAATTTTGGCGCGGAAAATTGCGGCCCTCTTGAATAATGACCAGCACTTTCCACTTTTAATAAATCAATTGGAAGTGCACATCCCCTGCAGCATAGACATGCAAAACAGGTCAAAATACGACAGAAAAATGGAAATCTCCCTAAACATGCATTTTATGAGCTCTATACCTTTGTCGAATATGGGCGTATACGTCACGTAGATAAATGCAATTAGCATGTCTTGCCAAGCGTCCCCTTTTCTACCTTTTTGATATGTTTTTGGGAGATCTTTTACTGCTGTTGGCAGCAAGCAAAACCTTCCTGTAGCACTTTTTGGTCCATGTGTACTATTATTTTTCATAGAATGGGTGGACTAATTGGTAATCGTGCTGTAAGCGTCTCGAAGGAGGAGAGAAGATCTCCACACGACCCATAGTGGACACGATGGCCATGTCTGAAAGCTGAAGACAAAATTCTGGACAATTTGGGGATTTCACAGACAGAGCTTTTGATTATGTGTGGAAGTTTGCGTCAGCTGCAAACAGGCCTGGATATAGTCGTTTGATTCTTCATGACAAATTCTGGGAAGGATCTGAGCGAAATAACGGCAAGTCATGCTACATTAAATTGAATGAACAACAATTCAATCGGGAATTTACACTTCCTGTCGAGATGTGGGTTGAAATGGTCTAAATTTTTTATAGTTTCCTTATTTATTAGGTAAAGTGTAAAAGGGTCAGACTAACCAATGAACAGTCGAGATCGACAGGTTCTGGGCCTCAAAAGTCAAGAGAAATCCGACACTTCTCCATGAATAATCTGCCAAAAAGCAGCCACACTTCCACCTACAATAGAAATAACTCAAGTTTCATTTCATGATAGCGGGTGATACCTTGCTTCTTTTCCTTTGGTGGTTCCAGTAATGAGGTTCCGAGCTTAACTTAGATAAGAAGACAGGCCTGATGTGTCTGTCTTCTCTCATCTGTATGAGTCAATTGCCAGTCACAACTGATCATGCTGTTTTCATTTACTAATGCATTTGTACTATTACTCTCTTGATTGCATTCCCATGGATTATATTTAATGGCACACATTGAGGCAAGAATCAGTGGTAGGCCTAATGATAATGAATGCCTACATATGACAATTTTGATCATTTTGATACAAAATGTAAGGCTCCCTATTGTAAACCATTCTTATTTTTCCTCCTTTGTTTTGTAAGAGTGAAACATCACTCCAAAAATGGCCTTTAGAAGTTGTTGCTACCTGGAACGAGTTGCTACTGTAGATGATTCTGAATTACGTTTTTTTTGAATTAATCATGTAGTCCGATTGTTAAAATCTGTTAATTTTGTTGATCATCTCGAAAAGCATCCTATATCAGGGATACTGTTTATTGGTCTGTTTTATTGAGTCTCACCCTTCTATACACTTGACCTCACAAATGGGGAAACGTCTAGAAAAAACAAAAAAAAAAAAAAAAAAAAACTAGACCATTTCAACCCATATTCTCGACAGGAAGTGGTAACTCCTGATTGATTGTGTTCATTCAATTTAATTGGCACATGATTGACGTTGTTTTTTGGTCAGAGTCCATCAAAGATTTGTCAATGTAAGAATCAAATATATATTCGCCTGTTTGCAGCTGATGCACACTTCCACACAGAATCCAAAGCTTTTGGCTGGAAACTCCCCAATGTACTGCAGATGTGTCTTCAGCGTTTTCAGGACCATTGGCCCATCATGTCTACTGTGTATGTCAGTATGTCGTGGAAATCCTTTCTCCTCATACGAGATGTCCCCCCTCACACACGATTGCCAATTATCATTATGCTGCCATCAGGACATCGTCACAATCATTTCGCTTCTGCGAGTTGGTACAATCTGGGTGATCGCACACCTATCAGTACTTCGATTGTAACATCACCAATAACAAGGGAAATATAAGGTGGATGCGCACATCGTGTGCACAGCGTCGAATAGGCCCGGCGTGGATGTAAATTGGACTCCCAAACCTCAGGCTGAATTAATCGTGCCGGCTACTTTTTGATACCGGTGGACGCAGAATTAAATGTTTTAAAAAAAGAAAAAACCTAAAAAATTAAAAAAAAAAAATTTTTTATAAGCATTTGAAAAAAGACTGATTTTCTTCGTGGAGAGGAATCATTCTCTAAAGTTCGATCATATTCGGCGCTTGAAAGCGCGACCACTCGCGTCTCTGTCTGCGCGCTATATGCGCCTGTGTCACCGCAGCGCGTTCATAGCCAAATAAGGAATTGCGTTCTCGCTTCGCGTAAATTATAAAGGCCTGCAAAATATTACTCCACTTCTGCGACATGGAGTATAGTCAGGGCTTTAGAGACAAAATGGGGCATTTTGAATTTGAAAAAATGACTGATTGGTGTCTCTAATGAAAAATTCGTAAATGCAAAATCAAAAAAGGTCGAACTTGGTTAATGAATATTTGCTGGGTCAAACCAAGTGTTGGCGGGCACCACAGATGGGCATTTCCCCTCGTCCCCCCAATATTTTATCTTGTTTCCCAGTTTCTTGCCCCTCCCAAGAAAAATCAAGGCCCAATTGGTGTGATCCTCGCCCACGTACTCGGCTTGCGTTTGCGCGGTGTCGGCCGTGCGTTGCCCGCGTGTCCTGGTTCGTATGCGATGAAGTTTGGACCAAACAAATCATCAAATATCAATTTCTCATCTAATACTATTAATTTCGTATAAGTTTAAAAAGTTTTTGATGTCCGAAAAAGTTGTCGGTTTACATTTGTTTTTAATGGGAGAATACCGCAAAAACAATTCCCACCAATGAAGATTGAAGACGGCTTCGTGAACTCAAACGGCGAGAGTATTTATTTTATCTCATTTAACTTTCAATTAACGGATCCGTAACGCGCAACGCGTGCGCGTGCCACAGTGGGTGTGGTATACGCGTCCTACCTGAGGCGTTTCTATGGAAAAACCAGGGCCATGACTTATTCTCAATAATCAGTAAGCATGGTAATGTATCTAAAAAATTGGTCGAAAGAGTTTGCCAAAATTTGCAAATTAAGTATTCGGCATGACTTGCACACAACTGGACCATATTTTATTTCTCGTCAAATGAAAGTCGTGTTTATTCTTCGGGCCTGCTGTCGGCCCTCTGCTGGTTGCGGTTGTTTTCATCCAAGGTGAGTAATCCACTATAATATAATTATTGTCACCATAACATGCCATATCATCATTATGCCTGTCCAGTTTGTCCATTTGTTTGTGTTTCCTTTGCGGTCAAATGGGCATTTTTTGAACCCCGAAATATGAACAAATGCAGTACCAATACATGCACCATTGACTTCAAAACTAACCATAGAACAGAAGACCATAAAATCACACTAATGAAAAAACAACTTGTTCATTTTCCGAAATTTCTTACAGATACGACCGAAAGTTGCACGTAAGATTAGGTATGGATTACTAACAAAAATGACTAAGTCTTAGGCAACGGGTTCAATGTATTAAAATCTTAAAATTGTTTTTGAGGCCAGTCGGGGGACGATGTTTGTGGAATCACGAAATTCCCCTTTAAGCTATACCCTGGCATGACCATCGAATATCATGATATGGTTATGTTTCAAAAGCACATAAAAGACGGCTTTCACCCAGACTTCTTGTATGCGGGTGTTTAGGCCTCATAAATAAAATATTACGTTACTCACCAGCAAGTGTCAAATAATTGCGGCCTAATTTTATCCGGATCAATGTGTTTTGGAAACTAGCTCTTTCCGTGTAACAGTTCTGGCAAACAACGCGCGTTCAAATATTTGTTTTTCAATATTGCTAAAGTATTCACATCATTTGCCCTTTATTGTTTAATTACCACCGATAGATACTGTATAAAGAGACTGGTTTAATACTAGGATAAATGTTGTAATTTAATAAAATTCATTAATTTCTGACATTTTAGGAATTTTGAGCCAAAAAGCGGAACTTTTTGAGGTGTCGTGATAAAACATGTCAAATTTAACGACACTATCAGTGATTTGAAAAATATTGAAATTTGCAGGAATAGCTTCAAAGTGAAGGATTAAGTCTGTAGAATTCTCATAAGTTACCTTTTCCAGCTTAGAATTGACAGAAAAGGAAGAAAACGGCAGTGTTCCAAGATACGATTCTCATTCAATTAGGTGTTGTTATAAGTGTACACGTCGGACCTGTAAATTACTAAAATCTCCGATTCCGTCCTTATTAGTTGCTTCTGGTCTTATCAGTTGCAGTATATTAGGATATCTGTGCTTGTTACATACATGCAAAAATCGATTTTTGATGATTTTTTTCGATTTGCTGATTTAGCAATCACTGATAGTGCCCTTTAAGTTTGAATAAAGATAATTAATTACATGGTTCTGTTTTCTTGCTAAGCCTTTTTTGTGGTTGTCCTTTTTTGTGAATTATATATGAGCAACCAGAAACAAAGTTAGGGGTTTTTTTTCGCTGATGGAGATGTGCGAAATAAAATTACGTTTGTTGACATTAAACATATCGGGCCACCTTTAATTAATAAAAGTAGTAATATATTAATTTTTTGTCACATCATAATCTGTCTTAATATCTTTGTAATTTTCAGCAAATGTTTATTTTAATTAAAGTGATGATAAATAAAAAAAAGAAAAAAACTAAAATTGTTAATTTGTAAAAATAATTGTTGTCAAACGTAGCAACATCAATATGACCATTTTGGTTGTACATTATATTCAAGCAGATGATCACAATATAATTTTGTGTCAATGTACTAACATATAATTTGTCTTGAAAATGCGCATCAACACACATTACAGTAAATATTTATCACGTTCTTATCATTTCATTTGCCAGGTAGGTGGTTTCATTTATTTGTTAAAAATGTAGCCTAATGACACCACGATCCCCCACTATGTTTACCAGTATCACTTGTTGCACTTCCATTTAGAATAGTAAACTTCATTTAATTTAATATATCCACGTATTTAATATTATCATATTAATGCCAGGAAACCCAGGTCATTCATGAGTACCGCAAGGTACAGTACTGGGCCCACTCCTCTTTAACTAAATGACAGTGGTGATGGAACTCGTCAACCCTAATACGCCTATTTGCAGACGATGCCCTATACTCTACAGGAGGAAAATAATCAAATGCATCGTGATACTAAGACCTGCAGAAGACCTGGACACCCCTAGTGAAATGGTCGAAACAATGGCAAATGAGGTTTCAATCAAAACACCCATCTAAATGTTCCTTCTCCCTCTCCGCTCCGATAACAAGGAAAGGGCTGCCACTAATGCCTAAGCTATCTGATTTGGGCACAGAGCTTCCATATGGATACAAAATTTGATTGCCTAGGCGTGGAATAGTAATTATATATCACAATGTCAAACTTTGAATTTTCTTCATTGCGAAGCCGCTTGAAATGCATGGACCATTCCAATTTGACAGATTTATATATTTTTACTACTCCACAAACATAGGCATTTCAATATTTTTTAATATAACGATACAAAACAATATATTTCTTTCTCTTCTTTCTGCCGTTGAATATATTTACTATTCATGGGCTCAATCGTTATATAATAAATCATCATCCATATCTTGGGGTTGAATTATCTTCGGGACTGGAATGGAACATCACATAAACCAGATAACAGGCAAGCTCCAACGTACACTAACTCCCGAGAAACTGTACCGGTGTCCACAGAAAGTTCGGGAGCACGCATACCCTTGCCCTAGTGCGACCAGTCCTTGAGTATGCTGCAGCTGTATGGAGTCCACACGACAAGAAAAATTGAAAACTTGGAGAAAATAAGCGGAAAAGCTGTTCGCTTTCATGACCAGCAATTACCGCAGGAGAAACAGTGTCACACATCTTCTCCATGAACTCAATCCTACCAACCTCCAGCAAAGAAGACCTTGCTCCAAGCTTTGCAAGGTTTAAGATCCAGCACCAGGAATTTGCCGTTGATATACCACAAACTACTATATATCCCTCCTAACTTCCAGTACCATCCGTCGAGATTAGGAAGAAACACAAATAAGGCAAGTTCTTCCATATTTTAACCAGAACAAGACAATAACAAATACAACGGCTTTTTTTTTCCCTCTTCCCAGCACCATACCAATTTGGATCAGCTGCCAGAATCCTTAAGTTCAGGGCACCATCAACAGAGGCCTTCAACGTTTTTCTTCTTATCGTGTCAAACCCACTGTGTTTCTCAAATATGATCCAGCCAGAGATGGTTACACCTTCTGGCTTCTTTCCCTGAATTCCCCTATTTTCCGCTAGTTTCTTGTTTGTGCATTGTTGCTCCCAGCAAGGCAGCAAGAGAGTACCATTGTCTGTGGGCTGGTGCTGTTCCCACAACCACAGGTAGTGTTCTGATCTTCTTTAGATAGCCCACTTCGGCCAGGAAACCTTAGATCAGCCACTACGCCATGTCCTTGCAAAACGGGAGGGGATTCTCAGCAGTTTCAGCATTCTCCTCCCCTTCCGTTCTCTCGACGCCTTCCCAGAAACTTCCTCGATTAGTCCAGGTAGTAAACATGCTGTGCCCGGTTAATCCTTGGGCAGTGCGCGATCGGTGTCGGCGCGAACATTAAGCTGTCGTCGGCTCCTGGGTCTGCTTGGCTGCATAAATGGGCGTCGTCTCGTATTGCAAACTAAGATGAGACACTTCTAGCCAGGATTGCACCATCGCGCCTAACTCTTCAGATTCCCGGTCTCCCGAGATGTATTCTGAGACAGTTCATGTGGACGCATCCACTCAACTTGAGCCAAGGAGTCCAATTCAGTCCAATGATGCCTTAATAATCATTCACCCTAAGATGGATGCCGTCTGAAGTCGCGGTAGGCTCACTTCCACAGCTTTCTGGGTGTCGGCCGCTGTCTGCAGCACGGTAAACTTCTTCGAAATCTTTGGGCTATCTTTCTAGCCCCCTCCCCCCTTTTCCAAGAAATTGCTACCGTACATCAACAGGAAGGAGGGGTCATGATCCCAGCCACTTGCAAAGAAATTTTTTCAGGCGCCTCAGGTGTTTTCCAGGTGGGGCCGTGCGAAAATCAGGCTGAAGCCTCCCAATTCCCAGTTATAAAATAGGCGGGAGCATAGCTCGGTGGAGGGGCAGCTCCTTCCATAGGTTTGCCGCAGCCTTTTAGAGGGACGATGGTCGATACGTGGACCTTTCACACCAGCTGGGGATCATCAACACCCGGCTTACTAACTCTCGGACCTCGGATCACCGGTAATATGGATGAATAAACTGGCGGCGGATTGGTCGGGCCGATTGCCTACATCTTCGCCCAGCGTCTATGATCCCGCGAGTCGTCAAGAAGGTGGCTCAAGTCCACTAACTGACTTGTCCTATTGGTGGCCCCTTTTTGGCCATTCCACCTGTGGGTCCCCAGGTTGTCGATCAGCTATTAGGGGAACCGATCCGGTTTTCAATGCTCGGGGACCTGATAAGGGGTCCGCCAGCCGATCCATTCGTCCCAGAGTGCACCATCCACGCTTTGCCACCTGTCTGGTGCATTTCTGCAGAATATTCTCAGGCGGGATTTTTATGATCATGCAGCCACGCTCTCTGTTCGAGAGCAACCCGTGTCCTGCAATCTAAGTCAAATTGGCGAATTTCCTTTCCAGAAATCTTTCATAAGGGGGGTATTAGTGTCCTGACTGTCCAGGTCTTACCTCAGGACCATCTACAGAGCTCCATATTTTTGGGATGTCATGACGGTTTCTGCTAGCTGCTCCTAACCATCCTGTTGAAGAGTAAGGCTATATATTCTTTCTTGGTTCGGATACTCTTTTTGCGTAACCTTGTTCGGAATTTGACTGGTCTCGGGGTTTTGAACCTAGCCACGATTTTGTTTTCTCCACCAGCAAGAATTGCTGGAAGGTGTACTTATGTGATTTGAAGAACAACGTTTATGCTAGGGGGAATGGGAAAGGATAAACCACTACATACTGTGCCCCAGTCCCAACTTTATATGATCTGTTTGGAATTATTTTGGATGGCCAAAGTAATCTACTCAAACCTTTTGCACAAACAAGTTTTGAATGTTGAGAGTAGGGAACGTATGAATGCATCTTAAATGTTATATTTGTAACATTTTGCCCCTTGGAATGCCTATTTTGGATTCCTTACACATAGCTATAGAGACAATGCAATTCTAGTTTATCATAACACAATAATTGATGCTCTTTAAATTTTTTAGTTGAAAGGCGTCGATTCTTTGAACTTGAAAGATTTAAATGTGATATTTAAAAATCAAGAAGTGCCCCCTTTAATGCAAAATAAGGAGTAACCCCACTCAATATCTTCTGGGATTGTATTGGACCCCACACTTTGGCAACTTTTATAATGACAAAATATCAATGTCTAACTACGACCATTTATTATTTTGTTTAACTTTGGCATAAAGAAAATGTCAGATTTTTAAAGTACGCGAAGCCACTTTAATGCTATTTTTTGTAATTGTATTCCTGTTGCTGTTTTTAACTTTGAACTTCAAAAACTCCAATATTATAGTAAAAAATCAAGGATGCCCTTTTTAAATGGAAAATTTGTAGAAACTTTCCTCACCACTTTCCAAAGTACACATAATAGATTTGGAATCAGCACCCCTAAATTGACCAAACCGTTCTTAAAACTTCTGTGGCGCACTGTGTAGACCCCTCGAATTTGCTACCCCTGGCTCTCTAACTATATGTGTGCGTGCTGCATTTTGCAAAGTTGAGAAAAGTAAACTTGAAAACAATGATATTTTTGGTTCCAATTTGCATGCCATCCATTATCCCTAACAAAATATAAAACTCAGGATAAAATCAACTTAGTGAATTTATCATTTCTCAAAATGCCCTTTACCAAAATGATATATCGCGCAATTTTCTTTAAAGATGCACGTGCCAGGGAATTTTCATTATATTCACCCAAGATTTAGCAAGACTAGAGAAAGACTGGGCAGAGAGGATTGCTCCGTTTCCTTCTCGGCCCGCAAATACGAACATTTAATTAGATGCATTGGAGATGATTCCTCGTCAGCCCTCAGGAGGTAGGTTTTATGTAATCAAATTTATTTCATATTGAATCATGCACAGCGGACTGACCTCTAGGCATGGATAGCAGGTCGGAAGTCACCGATGAAACAACAGGAAGTTCTTTTTGCCCGTTTCGCAATATGGCGGGAAAATGCATACACACTGGTGCACATTTCCCACACTATGTGTCATTGTTTTATACAAAATTCCTTTAACTTTGACAATAAAGTGAAACCATACTTGCTCATGGCAAATGCAACTTTCCTGTGGTTTTTAATCGGCGACTATTCAACGGTACGCCAGCCCGCTATCCATTTATATCGTCTATCCCTATTTCCTTTCATCGGTATCTATTGTATCTCTTTTTTTTTTTGCACTGCCCATTATTTTTGCGGAACAGGCCACCTGTTCCGCAAAAATAATGGGGCAGTACAAACAAAGAGACCACCAATAGGAAAATTGGTGAGAAACACCGTTCTAACCATTGGTTCAGGGGGGAGGGATTATTTAAATGATAATCGCTTTATGGACACCTGCCGTGATCGTAACAATCTGCTTCTAATCAAAAGGCCATTGTCACGAGACAAACATAAAAGTGTCGTCCAGGCTAAAATGCCCACATCGTATGCCTTGTTATTTGTGTGGCGCAAGCAGTACTCTAATTCAAATATAAAAGTTGTGGTGTTTATACAAAGGGGGGGGGGGGGGGGGTCAAAGTTGAATTCCAGAGACGCGTAACTGTTATATTTTTAATCGAAATAAATTTGAATAGAATGTTAGGGATACAACAATGAACGGGACTTTGCATATGCTAAATATATGATGTATTATAACAGAAGAATGCTAATTGTATATATATTAAAAATACCACTTCAAGCTTCACGGCCAGTTTAATTAGCATGTAGCTGAAACTGTATTTTAAGATACTACTCCTTTTCAGTTTCACGTCTCTACTCATTTATGATACAATTCTGTATGTCACTTGGGTAACATACTGAACGTAAGGTTTTTCGATTGGATTGGGCTTTACAATTCAACCCTAATACAGGTGAATGCTCAAAGACTGAATACCTCCAATAGATTACACTTGGGCTTAAGTATTCAAACACCCCTAATACCTACAGTGAATGCCCAAGACTGATATACCCCCATAGATTTATTAAACCCGCTGGTCTATTACTGGCTGATAGACGCGTACACATGCGAATTAGAACAGACATTAGGAGGTGGTTTTATTTTAAGAAATATTTATGCCTATGTTCCTTTTAACCTTAAAATTAGAAACTGTGTATTCAAATGGTACTGAATAATTATAAAAAAAAATCGCATTTCCTTCCTCGTTGCACGACGTATCTGCAAAAACGGCTCAAAACAGACCATTCGCCGAATATAATGGTCCTCTGGATGTGTGTTTTCGCGTTGCTAGTTTCTGACCATGTCTCTCCTGCGGCTCGACATGGTCAGAAACTATCAACTCAACACACCTCCATAAAGGGGGTCAGTTCAATGGACCCCACAAGAAGCAACATTAGGGTGGAGGGCCCAAACGGGAGGACCAATTATATTCTCTACTGGTCTATCTCTCTCGCCCTTATCTAAAGCATATTACGTCTAGCCCTTTTTCTTTCATCATTATCATTGTGCTTCTTTTGTTCAACTGTCCAGTATAGTTAGAAAGCGGTCAAGCCCTTTATTTAAACCTATGAATTTTATTTTTCAATCACATGACAAAACACAGCACAACCGTTATTTTTTTCCGAGTGGTCCTCTGGACACTTCCGGAGAAAAATACGGTCTGATATAGTCATATTAAACAAAAGACAATTGAACAAGGAAATTCTAAACACCTTGGCATCAGGTGGTCCAAATGACAGAAATAAACAATAGTGAAAGAACTCAAGCTAAAAGCTATTTGGTGAACACAGATTGCCATTTACCTGTCTATTACGATTCAGCAAAGTCGTAATTGAAGTTATTGATGAAAATTTCTTCTTTACTATTTTTAAGGGACAATCGAAACATTTTGGCTCCTTTATCGTTGAAATAACAACGATGAAAGAACCGTCGATCAATACAAAGCTTATTTTTTGTCGCATTACCACTCTGGTTAGATAAAGACATGTATATCGACAACGAATCGTCAAGATAGTGGATTCAAAGTCATGGAAATCTTCAGGTGATCGATACAAAAGCTTTTGTGGTTGTCGATTACCGTCTGGCTGGTTAGCTTATACTGTATAAATCGTCAACGAATCAGCCCAGATAGTGATTCAAAGTCATGGAAATCTTCATGTGACTCAATAAGCTTATTGTGATTGTAGATTACCGTCTGTTTAGCTATTTACATGTATATCGTCAACGAATCAGCCAAGATAGTGATTCAAAGTGATGGAACTATTCAGGGAATCAATACAAAAGCTTATTGTGATTGTCGGCTTACCATCTTCTGTTTAGGTAATATACATGTACATCGGAAACGCATCAGCCAATCTGTGCTTCAGAAGACAGTGCAAAATATCAAAAAGATGTTAATTTAAACATGTTGCTTTTCTTTAAAATGGTAATAATCGAACAATTGCTAACTGTAATGCCAGATCAATGATACGGCGATTAAAAATAAAATGAGGGGAGAAGAACGTATAAAAAAAATGGAATTTATGCCTGGTTTTCTTTTATTATACGCAATCGAGTGCTTATAATAGCCGTAAGACATAGCCTATTAAGAATTGCCTAAGATAGGATATCTCTTAGCTACAAATTCTTACGCACTAAACCTGCGTGACCCCAAAAAGGGGGGGGCCATTCGGTAGTGCACCGCAGATCAGATAACTCTGTATCAAGATCTTCGTGGTGTCAGAATCCGGGGACGGATATACGTGTTGAAAGGTATGTAAAGGATACTACACGAGTTACTCTCCGTTCGTGGCTGAGAATGGCTGAGGGGCGGAGCCCCCGAACGAAGCCATTCCCGCACGAAGGGAGAGTTGCGAAGTGTAATATCCGACGTAACACACATCTGGACGTCACCCTATTGCTTTTTTCGCTCCATTATTTTGCAAGAAATGGAGTGTTTTTGACGGTAGTTGCGCATTCCAAGATAATCAATTAACCGATTGAAGCCCGGAATAATGTATTCAAAGGTTGGTCAGATAATGAGAAATGGTTGGCTGTGAATGTGAATTAAGAGTACTGTATAAAAACGCAAATACTGGACAAAACATTATGTGATTTGTATAATGATGAAGATAGGTTCAATATTGATTCGCATGTTCCCCAACAAACGTCCCCGCATCAGCATTCGTTACTGCAGATTTATTGGTATAGGTGCACGTGGTATTGTCACAGTTTGCTACAAGTGGATTGTACATTTTATGTGATTACTAGTCATGCTTCATTACCATGTTTTGGATCATATAGAGTAGATACGGCTATGATGGAATTACGGCTAATGTGTAAAACGAAGATTTGTAGATGTGTCATTAAAACGAATGGAATCAAACTATTTACCAACGGCCTGTTATAGGGTCACGCAGAAAAATGTGTTGTGTATAGGAAATTGCTAAAAAGTGGATATGAACCCGGATTGGACTTACAAGCTCAATGCACTTGCAACTTGAGGATGCCGTGTAATATACTTTATTGTATTATGATCATGATTTCGTTCAAAATGAAATTAAAACCTGAATGTGTCCATGGATATGAATCCAAAAATATGAATATGAGGGAGTTCTGGATTTACCGAAGGCTGAGGATCTGTGACTGCTGTATCATAACCCAGATATCCAGCAAATGCCGATTCAGAATTATATTTCGGGAATATACTGATCGATTAATGGCTACTATATGGGGACAATATTTCATCGGTTAATTGTGTATTTTTCTCATGGATATGCCAAGGATTAATAGGAACTGGTATAGGGTGAAGGTGCGTGGTCTCGTATTTTCCTATTAGGCCAAAATATGTCGGCTTTACGCTCGCATACAGGTTTCAAATCGCATTTACCAAGTCGTTTTTAAGGCAAGTTTTTTCAATTTTATTTAATCGTGGCCGACTAAAAAGGTCGCGGGAAATAGTTTCTACGTACCCCCTTTAAAATTTTACGGAGAATTTTTTTATTTATGACATACACTCAAGAAACTTCACCCTAAAACCAAAATTTAAAACAAAAATTGTTACATGTACAACATGAAAAACCTGAGTAGCGCAGAGCTTATTGACTAAAGGTGGCAACGAGAGATTTTAATGCACCCAAATATTGCGTCATAATGGTAATTTCAAAGATTAAGATACTCAATGATATCTTACCTTGTATTCCGCTATAAAAAAAACAGAAAATGCCTAAAAGATAGAAAAAGAGGATTTTGATTTGCTTATATTTCAACATATGCTGAATTTTCTAATTTGCCTATACGAAAATTCGAAATTTCACAATTTAATATTGTACCAAAGAAACATTTCTCAGCTTAATCCTTTTTAGATGGGGATCTTTTTGATGAAAGCCCTTACATCAGGGCAAAATTAGTACTGTCGTATTTTTTAAGGAACCCTATGTGAAATCTCTCGTTGCACCTTTAATTGGCTCTATAGAAAAGCATGCTTTGATTGTTCTGTCTGGCAAACCACAGAAAAATCAAAGCATACTAACTTAATCATCTTATTACATAAAGACGGCGTCTTCAGTTTATTCACTTCATATGTGATCGAATATGTTGACAGGCATTTTTAAATAATTCAAACTCAGGTTCGAAAAAAATGGGGGCGCTGCTTCCTATAATGTCCTCTGGTCTTTTTAAAGTGAAAAAAAATAAATTTAACGTCGCATAATTTCCTATGAAACAAAAACATGAAAAAGTAAAAAAAGAAAAAAACTAAATTTTACAGTAGAAAAATACTATTATTATGATTGAAGGCTGTAGATCAAATAAACAAGGAAACACAAATTAAAACATATAAAAAAACGCACAAAAGATAACAAAGAACCAGCAAGTTTCGGTTAGATTTACAAATTAAAAAACCATACTGAAACAAAATTTCTAGGCCTCATACCCGATAAACAAAAGTTGAAGGATAATGAAATCCAAAGTCGATCAACCATGGCATAAAATATAATGATCAAACAAGTCAATTTCAAAAATTTTCAAACACAACGAATTTAATAGTTGAAAATGTATTGAAATACTCCAAGTCATACAAAATAATAAAAAAGGTACGACATTCTTGTGAGATTCATACCTTACACTAGAAAAAATCAACCCAACACACAAACTAAAAATGACGAACCACAACTTACATCCGTTGTATGGGTATCACTTCGTTCTTTTCATGTGCTTTTTTTATCAAACGCAAATCTATTTCTAAATTGAGCTCATATTGTAATACCTGCTTTGTCTTGTTTTTTTTCCTGCATTGTTTTGCGCGAAGGGAGCGAATGTATCCAATAAAACGCCATTCGTAACCTCGGCGAAAGCAGTCACTTTTCTGAGTTACGAATGACGTGTTATTTGTTTACGCGCCCATTGTGGCAAATAATGGAGCCGAAAAAACAATAGGGTGACGTCACAGATGTGTGTTAACTTGAACTAACCGACTTAAATCTCCAAACCTTCCTACTAATAACCATTAGACATGGCTTACCCAGCAATATGATCATCTTCCCAACGATGGGACCTTTCTAATCCGATCATGCTTCCTCTACAATAAGAGTTCTTCCAGAAGAGTAACCTATTATCGACTAGACCTTGGTTTTAGACTCCTGCACAAATAACATAACAGCAACTTGGTGTTTTTAATTAAGAAAAAACCTAACGCTGCTTCAAACATTAAAAAAAACAATATACTCTCAAATTTTACTGAATCATTATATAAAATCGATTTCGTTCTGTCACGACGTATATGTAAGATAAAGATTCAAAGCACCCGTTATGAAAATAATGGAATTTGATAAGGTCTGGTTTTCCTGTTAGACTCCGACTAGCGCCTTTCGCCTAAAGGCTCGCCGCTAGGTTCGGAGTCTACAGGCCTCACCAGAACCTATCAAACACCCATTATTTTTATAACTGTGTGCTTCTCATCCTTTATCTATTACGTATAGGTCAGTGATCAACTAACTGCACTCACTTTATTGTTGTGATATGCGTTTGTGTTAGATACTTATATTAATCAACAAATCATGATTCATGATAAGGCAAAAGATTAAAGTGATCCTGAGGCCTTAAAATCTGCACGAACCTTTTGATTGAAAAAAAAAAGCAAATGGGTGGGGGTGGCACAGTTAATTGTATGGGTGGGGGAGATATTTACAAAATGATTATTAGTGCGCATGGTTTTTGGGTACTGATTTTGCATCACACATATACCATTTAGTCTTTGTAGTGCAGATGCAGAGGGTGTATTGAGTCAATCCCACATGCACCAGTTTTGGGAATGTTGATCCCACAAAAATCTGTCCTTAACACATAAAACCCGTTACTTTAACACTCAATTTAGACCACAAGGTGCTAGTATTTAAGGATTTTTTGCATAATCATGAAATGTCTTGTGGTTTCTTAACTTCTTGAATAACATTTTGTATCCCTAAGTACTGACAGTGTGTTCAGTAGAGTAAAATGCAGCGTATAAATAACATGCTATACTTCCGATCTCGCAAAGATGGTGGGCGAGTAATATTTTGCATTTATTGTTTGTGTTGTGCTGAACGCAACTATAGATGTCACATTGTTTTCATTTTCAATAAAAAATAACGCTTTTTTGGTCGAATTACCGGGGCGAATTGCTAAAAAAGGTCCCCCGTGACCCATTTTTTCGGTTTTATAGAAAGCTGACTGGCGCAACTTATATCCACAAATAAGGGCAAACATTATCAATGGCAGCTAACTTTTTATTTATACTAAAAAATTATTCTCACCACAGACTTTCAATGTATAGTTTTAATTTTGTGGGCGAAAAAATGTATTTTTTACTAAGCTTATCTCACTACACCTCGGTGACCTCCCGCCGCCTCGGTTTTTTTCTTGGAATTCTTGTTCATAATCGAATAAAATCATAATGTGAAATTTGAAAGCACGCTCCATCCTCCATCCATCCATGCCATTTTAGCGTGTTCAGAAATCTATCTGATTTGTCCATTGAATGAAGAAGTGTTCCATACTAAAGTGCAATCATTGTTTGGCTTCCTCAGAACATTTGTCGCCAAACAAACAAATATTCATTCTCTATTGTTCACAAGGGTTATTTGCCATTATTGATTTTTTTGCTCACCATTTGGTAGGTATATCGTAAAAATCGTTTAAAAAATTTGAAACCAACCAAATGGAGGGCTACGATAGATTTATTCTTGTCAGACCATGGATTGTCAGACAAGGGTGGACCATCTTATAAAGGCCGTCTGAAACCAACTCCAATCTCATGAACTTGCAAACAGACGGAAATACTTATCTGTTTTGCTACGACTTGTTTTTTTTTAAATTCAGTTCATTCCATCTCTGCACCTGGTCTGTAAACTCAACTCCCGCATTCCCAGCAATAATTTGTTTTTTTTTATGATTATATACTCCTAAAAAACGATAGTGTTCAAGTTTACCATTGTCGCAAACTCCCCCGTTGTGGGCTGACTTCCCTCAGTCAGTTTAATAACAGTAAATCCTTTTTTAGAAACATCTGAAAAACATTTCACTGAAGAAGCTTGAAGAGCTGGAGCTAAGGACACCCAAATTTTTACTTTTAATATATATTTTTGATTGTTGTCTCTAGTCTGGCATATTGGGCTGAGATTCCTGAAAGGGAGACTATAACTTCAGACCTGGGTTTTTAAACCCAGGGTTTAGTCCTACATGAGTGGACCTTTATTTTCTTTCAACATACTGTGAAGTTAAATATAACGGGTGAGAAATTTCCTCATTGATGCTTGGTCCATCAATTGAAGGAATTTTTCTCACCCGTTTTACAGCACATTTTGTTGGAAGGAATAAAGGCCTGCTCATCTAGAGTGGACTATGACA
This sequence comes from Ophioderma brevispina, assembly GCA_023653785.1. NCBI lineage: Eukaryota > Metazoa > Echinodermata > Ophiuroidea > Amphilepidida > Ophiodermatidae > Ophioderma > Ophioderma brevispina. The sequence continues at coordinate 22,444 of JAMKCH010014318.1, forward strand.
TACTGGTTAAACCCACATCTAAAGTTGGTCTCCCTTTCAGAATAAGTCTTGTTCCCCACATGTTTTTTTTTTTTTTGTTGGGGTGGAGTTTAGGGTTATTGAGTGGGGTAAGGTTGGGGGGGTGTTTGTTTGGGTTGGTGTCATGCATGTGGTAGGGGAGGCCCGATGGGTGTGGTGGTTTGTGGTATTGGGTTCTTTGACATGCTGCATGGTTCTCTTTTTTCAATGACGTGTGCGTCTGATTTTCCTAGACGCAAATGGCAAGTCACTCCGTGAAGTCACATCCCTTTGGATGACAGCGGTTTTTTGTTCCTGATTTCCTCCTTCTAGCTCACTGAAGCCAATTTTTCAATTTCTATATTTCTTTTTCTTTAATTTTTGATTTTTTTAATTTTTTAGGTTTTTTCTTTTTTTAATTTTTTAAGTTTGATTATAAAAGATGCAGCGAACTCCGCATCTTTACATCATTTTCTTTTTCGTCTTTTTTAACATATTTAAGGAACTCCCGTGCAAAGGTTCAGCCTGGAAATCAACTGTCAGCGGCCCAAGCACTGCAATCATGCAAGCGCAACGGCAGACACAGCAGCATCTGCCGGCTGAGCATCCAGTGCAGGGAGAGCTCCAAGTGGAATACTTAAAACAAATGCACCTATAGTGGAGGAGAGCGCCACCCGGTGGTGGTTCAAATGGAGGTATCGTCCAGTGCCCGAGGAGCAAGTGGGGGGAGGAGCCACTAGCGGTGCACCAAGTGGAAATGCGCGACCAGTGGCTGGAGGTGGGTCGCCACCCGGCGGTGGTTCAAATGGCGGTATTCGTCCAGTGCCTGGAACAGCCAGTGGAGGTGGAGCCATTGGCCGTGCTCCAAGTGGAAATAGTCGACCAGTGGCTAGTAGTGGAGGTGCGTCGCCACCTGGTGGTGGTTTAAAGTAATAATGGCACATGTTATATGACACGCGCCCTATTTATGTTTTTATGTTGAGATTTTGATACCGTTAGGTTTCTTTTGAAACCTATCGGTTCTTTTGAATGAAACTAAAAGTCACTTAAAATGGTATAGCTAGTGGTAGATAATCAACTTTTCTTGGAGTAAGGATTTTTATAATTGTTATGGGGGATGCGCGATCCAATTAGCCTGTTTTTACATGAAAAAGACGATTTTGTTTTGGCAGTTGTTTTAGCAATTTTTATGTCGTTTTAAACCTAAAATCAACGTTGGTGATAAAATGTTTTAAATGCAGGTGCTGTTCCCGTGGCCATGCCTAATGCTGGAGGCAGATCAGATCAGATGATGGCCAGTAACACTGGTCCTCAGGGCAGTGTGGGGTGGACGGAATGGGGGCCATGCAATGCAACTTGTGGAACTGGCTACCATTCAAGAACTCGACGCATGACAGGCGAGGTAGAATGGACACAATGTGTGTCCATGGATTGCGATGACAGTTATTTGGATTACGATGCGTACTTAGCAATGGCAGAACTGTCAGAACCTGAAGAGTGTGAAGGCAAGTGACGGGAACCCGGGACGGGAACGATAAGTTAATCTGAAAAAAAAGTATGCTTTCGCAGGTGTCTTGATTAAACCAAACACTTTTCTTCTTCACGTCAACAAAAAGGTTATATTTCATTCAGAAAAAACTTAAAACGGGGGTGGGGTAGGGGTGATGGCATGATCATAATTTGGCAATTGGTTTACAGATTGGGTCAGCATGAACACTGATTCCAATTTAGTGCATTTATCTTCCACGAGTCCCCTGCACGGGTCAGCGACGTCGACACGGGAAGGTGTTTCCATCCGGTTTCCCTCGCGCAACTCTGTGCCTCAGAAGCTATCCATTCCAAATAAAAATTTCTTTAAAAAGAAAGGACGTGCAAAATAAAATTCTTAAGAGCTCAAATCATCCAAGAGCTTCCGGGGGCTTCGCCCTCTGGACCCCAGCAGGGCTCTGCTCCTGCACCACACCCATTAAAGACATTGGCGCTCGCTATGTGCAATTCTGCTTTGGCAGTTCAAGCTTATAGGCTATAGGCTACTGCCCGTCCGGGTGCCCGTCTCGGTGAGCAAAGTTAGAAACCAGTCTTTCTAAAGCGGGCCCTGTACCGCACCATTCAGAGCCTTCCGGTTTGCGCCCGGTTTGTATCAAGACACTTGTGGTGTGTATGGCACGCTCCACGTATCAAATCATGGCGAGTTTTCCCGCGCATGTCGAGTTTTACGCGCTGTGTATCGAGTTTTCCTCGCCATATGTCGAGTGTGCAGCGTTATATGTCGAGTTTACAGCGCTATCTGTCCAGTTTGCCCTCTATACATCGAGTTGTGC
>JAMKCH010014319.1:0-25650 GCA_023653785.1 Ophioderma brevispina
TGGTCCATTCAATTTGAAAGCTTTTTTGTGTATATTGGAAACATTAATACATTTACAACTACCAAGTGTGAAAATCTTTCGACCCTCAAAAAATGACAGAGAAAAAGACAATCGTAATTGTAAGGAATAGAGTGTCGTGGAACAAGTAAAAGAAAAGAATTTTGCACTTTTTTTCTCTTTGAGAAACAATGCGGTTGTTACGCCTGTTCATCTTGATATCATCATAGTTATCGTTCGTGTTCTTTTGGGGAGATTTAGGTCGAAGCACGTAGACCGGGAACAGTTGAACGGAGGAACACTTTTTAAGTTCGTTACTAGACTGACTCAATTCCATAGCTCGATCTTGCGGAGTGATGAAGCATATGGTTTAGGTCAATATAATAGATTTGAACTTACCGTCCAACCTGGGTCACGTAGCCGTGTTTGGTGATTGCACGTCCATAGAGACATGGAGTGTCGCACAAAGCTGAAAAAGAAAATGGAAGATAGCAATCAATAGTTTCGGCCCTGGATACAGTACTACGTGGCAATATCTTGAACATTCACTTGGCACACTTCCGTGAAAATGTTCCGGGTAGGCCTATAAGGTCGGTCATATGGCACAAGTAGGCCGATAAGAGCAAAACATGGCAGGTTTAAATTAGTGGTTACTGTTACTTTTTTGAGCAAAAACATGTACAAGCTTAAATTCACCAACGAACAAATTTTCAAAATAGGCGACAACCAGATTTTGGAGTTATGAATAATTAAAAGTAAGTGCAATCGAACTTCCCAGCACGAGAATGTCTCAATTTCAGTCGGCCAATCAGGACATTGGGTGGCCATAGTGAGATGCCTCAAATTTGCTGTTCAATTCCATTTATATCTTTTACTTTGAATCATAATAAAAGAGATTTCACATTCGAATGGCCCCGCACGAGAGTCAATGGCTTCAGTTCATCGAGGTGAAATTGAGGAGGGCGGAGTAAAATGCCTAAATTTGCTGTCCAAATCTATTAAAGACACTATCAGCAGTTTCACCCGAAAGATTCAGCATAATTGAAATAGCTCATATTGGAAGGACACAGTTTTAGAACTCTCATAAGTTATGTTGCAACTGAAAACTTAACAGAAAAGGAAAGCAGCAGTGTTCTAAGATAGAACTCCATTCAATTACGCGTTGTTTTTGTAGTAAGTTGTCCGTACGGACATAATGACTCGAAATGTATGGTTTTGTCCTTCTTGGTTGCTTTCAGTCTTAGCACTCGTAGTGCATGTTATACCTATATTTGTTACAGAAATGCCAAAATCTGATTATTGATGTTTTTCGATTCGATTTCTGATTTAGCAAATCACTGATAGTGCCTTTAGTTTTAGAAAACGTACCATTTTGGGGTTTCGTGCATAAACTATTAACACCCCAAATAATTTTATACCCTTACGTAGCCTAATTCGTGGTGTAATGACTTCGTTGTCGTTAGTTACGGCGGTCCGGCAAGTGGGTAGTCTTCTGTGGTCACACAGACTTCGAAAGCTATTATCTAAATTAGTACTGCGCAGAGAGATTAACTTATCAGTCCGACATAGCGAATCCTGCAATGGAAACTAAATCGTCAATATCTCCCGGAAACGAAGGGGTTCTATGTAGATGTTTGCATCAGAGCAGCACTAATGTTTTGGTTTTGGATAATTGGGTCTGAACCTATGAACCTAGCGAGAAAATGGAACATTTTTTGTCGGTACTTCGGTGCTCGCAAACATGAAAAAGTTAACACGCAAGCGCTACGGGCCGCATCCCCTTTTCCCACAATGATGCCTTTCGTATTATTCCAGTCCTGAGAATTTCAAGAAACGCTTCACCACTTTTTTTTTCAATTTTAAAAACAGGATATACGTACTTACGGCGGACCGCCGTATTCGGTACTACCGACGCGAAAGTTTTAGTGGTATGGGGTCGGCCACTGTTCAAAAGTGTGTCAGAAAGTAGAACAACCATACGAGACAACCTGTGCAAAAATCTCAAATTTTGATAATTGGGAGCGCTCTTCAAAATCTGCTGTATTTACTTCACTCTTAATTGAAATTTGTCAAATTTTACCCGTGTCGTTTAATTTTACACTTGTTTGTGTCAGAGTGACCAATTTAGTGGTCGTTATGATGTGGAAATCGAATAAATCCGGAATCTTTAACAAACTTTCAGAATCAATCAAACCGCAAGCGATGTGATTGGTTGCCCACTGTTTATCGCACAATCTTTGCGATCGTGATTGGTCACCCGACTGTATAATTGATCATGTGATCTGAGATCGCGAACACCACGGATCATATGTTTGACAGGAAAACTTAGTGCACTTGTTTAGAGTGCAATCATGCATCTGCTTCTCAGTTTTATATCACAATACATACCGTGTTCCCTTCACTGTTTTGCATTCACTCGTTTCATGAAATAAAATATACACACTTCCCAAATTTGCATGTGCATATTTTCTTTTGGTGTCAAATCCCATGATTTGAAACCTCCCAAATGTTTTAAAATTTGACAATAAAATCTATTCAATTTGACCGAAAATTATTCAGTCTGATACTGATGGTTGTTTATTCCGATCTTTTTAACACCAAATTTCATTTTGCTTCGGATTTTGAGTGATTTCTAAAACTTTTCTGTGTCATTTCATTGACACATTTTTCTGTGTCAGTTTGACCAATATTTGTGGTTTCCCTGCGAACGAATTTGCCGTGTCAAATGTTGACACTTTTAGTGTCAATTTAACCAATCTAGATAAGAGAGTTTAATTCACTATGTGTGCAGCTTAGAAAACCACAAGAAACTTTATTTATATAAGGTTATGAAGGTATTATGGGAATAAATTCTTTATTACCAACAAAAAAAGCTGTGTCTTACTCCCATGAATTATAAACTATTACATATTTCTTAATCGCTACTTCAGCAGACGACGGTGCAATAACAGTGTAGCAAAAAAAACTTGACCCGGATTGGGTCCGCCATTTTGAGTTATATAAACGTATGTGATATCACGGAAAGCTATTTTTCATTACATTCTTTAATTTGTGGCAAAGATAATTCCAATCGGTAAGTATAGGCCGAGCTACAGTCTTTTGAATCAAGTGTCCGGTTTTTTCACACCCTATCCACGTATTCCCATTTGAATACACGGCGCCCGACTTAGCAAATGCGATTTTCCGTGGACAGTGCAGAATGCCGACTGCTGGATTCAAAACGACTGAACGCGGTCTATACCTAACCGATATGAATGATCTTTACAGCAAATTAAAGATAATGAACTAAGCTTTCAGATAATATCACTATGTTAGATTATGTTACTATTGAAAATTCAAATGGCTGACACAAAGTCAGGATCAAGTTTTTTGACTCACCCTGTAATAACAACTGCAAAGTTCAACGAAAAATGAACCATATCTTTATCACGTTATTAAACGGAGGCTCCAAGACGAATTGGAAAATGGATGTCGATTTACGAAAAAATCTGGTTTATCTTTAAAACAAGTTATATCTATTTTTGTATTGTCTGCATTTTCCAATAAAATACAAGTAAAATAATAATATTATTATTGTTTATTTCAATTAGCTCATTGAGTTATCATGAGCTGTTAATCCAATTAGCCTAGGTTTTACATCTGTATTGTGTTTTGTGTGTCATGATATTCACTCCAGCGTAACCTGCAGTGAAAAAGACCCAATCAAAGATCTGCCCTCTGTTGTTTTAAAGAGAGCAGCTGACGTCTTTTTGATGGTGTCGAATGTCTTTGCCAGGTTTTAATATTGAGAGAATTTCAAAACCATGCCATATTTTCATCTTTATTTATGCTATTTATGTGGACATAATCAGTCCGCGATTGAGCTGAAGACGCACCTCTAAACACCAGTTTAAATTTGAACATTGGTACACCAGCATACACTATGAGTTTACAATATGCTCATCCACCAAGGACACAGTTCAATGGTTTTTACTTGTACATGCATTGACATTGAACTGACTTTTTGTGATCTTGGTATCACATATCATACCCCAACCAGGGGTAGATGTTTAAAATACCCTGTAATGGAGGTACTGAACAAGTGCCAAGGGAACTGAATATTACCTGCTCATAGTTGATAGGCCCTTTCACGAAAGTACTTATTTGAATGGACTTTTTGTTTGCACCATATCATTCAAGTATGTGAAGAGGAGACATGCACCTGTGCACCCACCTGAAAATGGTTATTTTTGCACGTGATTCTTTTGTTATCTGCATGCTTTGGGTGCGCATGAGGACAAGCCTGGCCAGTTAGCCTACTGATCTCCAGTGAAGCGCCCCCAGTACAGGGTTTTACTATTACAGTTATCCTTATGCATATAATTATATCCATAGGCCTTTACATTTTTTTGACGATTGACAAAACCGTTTCTAGGCCCTATCCCCGCCTAGACTGCCCGAAATCGCAAATAGCCGTTTTTTTTTATCAGTCAAATGTTCTTTATAGCCCTACTGACTTCATTCATGACTTCTAGCAAAATGGGTAAATTCCCCAAATAGCCATCGTCCAAACCTGCATAAACCTCCTATAAGCTAGTTTTCAAAGCTGACCTACATTTGGGTGGTCTAATTTTGAAACTTGATCACCCCACGGTGCGTTCTTTAAAAATTTTAAACAGCGTATAGCCTAGAGAAAGTCAATATATCAATGGCAGAATGGATCTCACTCTTTTTTCTTTCCAAGAGCTCTTTTAGATTTTCAGGTTGGTAACGTGTTTTACAACTCTCTCACCAATCTTTCTTTCTCCATTTCCTTTAAAAAGACCAGAAATTTCCCGAAAGCTATGATCGGGCAATATGCACACAGAAAGTCTATTGCCATCGTAATTCTATCTTGTGAAGTTGGGTGTAACTTCAAACGAACGATTGTCCAATTTTTGTTATATTCACCCCTGATTGACAATAATGGCTACACCCGCTCTTGTTTTTAGAGGTCTGGCACTTCTGATGTTTTCGATGTACGTTTGCAAGAATGAAAACAAAACCAATATGAGGATTTTCAGTTCCTTTGATGGGCGTTTCGAAACATCAGACCTCGAAACACAGACTCAGACCTCAAACATCAAGACCGAGTCAATTCACTTCCGGGGCTGTTGTTTTCAGGTCTGAAGTTCGAAACACCATCCTTTTGAAGACCTTAAAGATAAACTAACCTAAATGCACACTTAAAAGAGAGTGTTCATGTTTCGGTTTATAGCACCATTCTTGGGAAGGGCAAACAATAACTCAACTCCCGTGAGCATATATAATGTGGTCACAGGTGCAAACCAGTTGCAACATAGTTTCATAAATAACTATCCACCTCCAAGATGGCTGCTTTCTATAGCAAATGTTTGTATAAACCATATAACACAGGCAGCTATGCGCCTTGTATTTCTTCTCCCGCCACTGTCATCATCACGATGATGTTTGCATCAGTCATACCCGATTGATAACTTCAAGAAAAAAAGTTTTACAAAGGAACAATTTTTTATTAATTTTGATTGAAGACTCCGATCACTTAATCCCTTTCTAAAATATACAAGTGGCCTATGGGCGAATTGTCTAGGTCTTGCGTCTGATTTCTCTGTTATTAACTTTGACAAAAACGAGACCTTGCTACTACTTTTCAACAACTTCGGTCGGTCAAACTGAATTGCCTTTTATATAATTCTATTTGGCCTTGTATTTCTCTGCTAGCTAGAGGCGCAATAAGATGCATAACCAAATAACCATTGAAATGCTGGAAAGAAGCTGAACTCTCTATTTTCATAGTTTTTTTTCTTTTGCAATCCACTGCTTCATTAACTCAGAAACTTGCCATTCTGCAAGGATACGTCAAGTCAATTTGTCTATTGGAACAGAATTCAATACGTGTCAAACGAAAGAATTATTTTGTTCAAAATTCCGAAAAGGCTTACGATACAACGTCTTGTGTATCGAAAATGGTATAAATGGTAATCTAACAAATACCTTTACAGTGTTTACAATTTGGTACGGAGTTGAATGTATGTGTGTGTGTGGGTTGTTTTTTTGTTATTTAATGTTAAATGTTAAATAAATGAATCTGACAACAAAAAGCTGGATATTTTCCATTTCACATGTCATGCATGCACATTTTAGTCGAATCGTCTCTAACCTCTAAGACAGTTTGACTTTCAAGTTTCCCTCCCCCTCTCCAACAGCCAGTATGGTTCTATAATTGACTTCATGTTGCCGTTATAATGCCATTGGACACAACCTTTATTTCGAAGCTCTCTTATACAACCTATCATTTCAGCTGATACGAGACTACAGCGAAACAATGGACTCGACATCATTGCTATACTAAATTTCATCACCAATTTTATGCCCATGACATAGCGAGCCATTTCTCTTTGTGCGCGTGAGCATGCGTAACACTTGATCTTGGGTCAATCCGGTACTTGTACTGGCGCAACGCCAATCCTCGCTGCTACTGGAAGTAGTCATGGGCCTTAACCTTTTGACAATGTCAAAGGTCATTGACCTCGGGGGACCATAATTTCAATGTAACAAGGGTTACATACTTGTAATCAATTATTTGGACTAAACCACCGCCTTGGGACAAATTATTAGCCCCCTGTTGCTCCTTTCAATACTTTCACATAAAGGGAGCTAGTTCCAGACAGCATTTAATCTGGTATATGTGGCAGATTTTAATGGTGATCCATTAATCGCTTTAACTTAGAATCACAGTGTTGGCTTGTCCAAACGCAGTTCTAGAATTGCATATATTTTATTTATTATTAGCCCACGTATGGCCTATCCATAGACAACCAACTCATGATCTGAAGGTTATGTTCTAGTCCTGCTGTGTTAATATTGAGGTGTGTGCACTTAAACCGCCATCCGCCTTATTGAAATGAAACTGATTCTGATGATTTTCTAGTGGAAGAGGAAATAATATGTAAATTCTTTATCACTGTTTGGAAATACGTTACATAAACACGTTGGAAGACGTTATATTCTATTCAAACATATATCTTGCCGTTGTCTAAATTTATTAAGAATACGTGATTGGACTATCTGTCAAGCGCAATTCTTATTCTTCCATTTATTTAAAGCATCGTAAGTATTTTAAACCTGAATTAAACACTATTGATTAAGGGCCATTATGAAATAGAATGGTAAAGAGCGGGGGACGAATCCCTTTCCCGTTCAGTAACGCCTTAGCCTATGCCAACTGGCGTTACAAAGAAATAAATAGAAGAATTACGAAATAGGAAGTCATTTCCCTATATATCAACCCCCTTCCTCATCGTGCCCGACTAAACGAAATGACAATTACGCCTCGAATGCTTGCACCATTGATTGTTACCATGACATACCCTTTGGACAGGGAATCTCCAAGCTGCTCCCACCCCTCGCAACAGTCGTACTCAGAACTCGGATAATCGGTCTGTGTTCAGATGCTGTCTCCATAACATGATACGAAGGCCCCCCCCCCCCCCGCTCCATTCTTGTTGAGATGTCCTGTTAGATACAGGAAATCGAATACATAATTATTTAAAAGAGACAAGAATAAGCCCACTTGATTACGTTAGGCCTAAGTTCCTTTTACACTATGAAAGGAAATGAAGGGTAATGATTGATTAAAGAACTGTAAAACTATTGTGCACAAATTGTCAATCTTATAAAATGCACTGACCAACCAATAACGGTCACGATAAGGAAATCCAAGCACAAACGAACTTTACAACACCGTTAGATCATATTGAAAGCGCGCACTGCTTATCGAATTAACCTTGTTACATTAATATTAATGTTAATATTCCAAATTGGTTGGGATAGATCACACGGTATCGCACTATTTTCCAAGCACGGCCGCTAAGTCTTGGGACCAAATTTCTCAAATTACATTTCATTTGCCTTTTGCTCATCATAATTTCGCGTAAACTTAGTACACTTTGAGTTGCAATAGATCGAAGTCCGGATATAGCGAAAATGACGTGGTTTGTTCTGACATCGTCTTTAGTCCTCTTGACGCTGCCATTATGCACAGGCAAACCACACGTCTTCAAAACATTTCAGACATTTGGCTACGTGTCCGATATTCCGTAATTCTCCATTCATTCACCATGGCTAATCGGAACCTCTTGTCACCACGCCGTGCTCTTCCAGATTTCCCCTGATTGTCAATAAATCAACGACCCAGGCAGTAATTTGTGGGGATAGAGTCACACACATGCATTATGCCAAGACTTGCAAGGGTGTGACGGGGTCGTAATTACAACAATCGTGCCTCTCTTTGTGGTGGGTTTGAGGATTCTTTGGGCATGTGCCATCGCAATGAGCGGTGCCCGGCGACAAACCTAGACGCTTTAATAAATTGTTGAGTGACTCGGTAAAGAAGTTTGTTCGCCGCGTGCAATGCGTACTTTGAAATGCCCTTTCCACCAGGGTACGACCATCCTGGTTTAGGGATGAATCTTACCCTTGTTGATTTAGCAATTTGTTTTGGTAGAGCAAAGTTAAGTCTTGACATAACCAACAACTTATCCTGTTTACATTCGATTACAAACGGATCAGCATTTCACCTGGTGGTATCCCAGTGTTAATATATAGTTTGAAACAAACTAACTCTAGTGACTAATCCAGTATGTGATATACGCCATTTAATCTTCCAGGACATAGCATGTCCTGATTGACAAGGTTGGCACACGTTTATCGCCTACTTGTAAATCACGCACGAGTCGGATATGTGATTGTCGCGCCCTGACACTCCCATTTTAAATTCCTTACGAGGTACTTTCTGTAGAATGTACGTATTTTATCATACACCCTTTTTAAGTAGAGTCCCATGCATATTTCTCCTGTGTGCTAACGACACGCCATTTTAAATTAGCACGGATCCAACGCACGATTTCGAATACGTGCGTGTGAACAGGTATTTGGTCGGAAGTACCAACAACGAAAGGCGATAGACATTTTTTTCTGAACATGCCCAATTGCTTCAGTAGGTTTATGTAATATCAGAATATTCAGTAATATCAATATGTTTCTGTTCTATGGCATGATGTCCCTTTAACAAACCCCCCAAAATATTAACCATTATTAATTGACCTCGTGTCGGGCTTCATATCACGAATGCCTGAAATTACACATTCCAATAACTTCCTATTCAACATTAATATACTTGAAAGCCCATTGGATGATATTTTTTTAAATCCTTTAGATCACACAAAATGATATTAGATCAATCATCATATCTCAAAAAAGACTAACATTTAGAAAACTGTCAAACAAATAATGCGAGATTGCAGAAATTACAGGCACTGATACCCCCCTGATACTTTTTTAGCTTGCTTGGGTCTTTTCTCATTGTATTTTGAATAACTCATTCAATATACCACTAATTAAATGCACTCAAATCAACCGCTGTCACATTGTCAGAATGCGTCTAAGCTAATCAATTTTCACACGAGACCCATTCAACCTTACAAACTTTGATATGCCCCCTTCCTTCCGTAAATCAGATCTATACCGCTATAAATATGTATAATTAAATGCAAATACCGAAAGCGTTTACAAATCACACTGTGGATCTTCATTTCCTTGAACAGGTCTTTTAACTCATTTATGCCAACGGGGTTGTCAATACTTTGCATGGTATTGAAAGAAACTGAGAAATATAATTGACAGTATGTATTTGTCATAGTCCACAACAGAGCCACAGGAAGCCAGGAATATTAATATTGGCATATGTTTTAGTATCTGGCTTATTTCATTTAGGTCTAAGACAAACCAAAGGCAACACGGATGCCCCGGCTCATTTTCCTCTCTTTTCGCCTATCCCTTGAATTTTGACACAATTCCCGCTAACCTTTTTTTTGTCATTTCTTTGACAGATTCGCAAAGACAACGTCTGTTTCCTACCATAATATTCTGAAATCTTGAAAGGTCCAATATAGGAACTTATGTTTTTGACGGACTTAGTTCAAATCTATATTTCGAAGGTGTGATTCGATTTAAACAGTTAAAGGTGACTAGTCAAAAGGAATTGATCGCAATGAACGCTTAAAAATTAACTATGTAGGGGTAAGTAGAAGCTGACGGATTAAAAGATTTTGAAAAAAAATTCCATGTATGTTTTAAAATTAGAATGCAACCTGACCTAAAGGGACCATAATGGCAGGGGAGGTCGAGAATGACAAACCGCCCTGGAAAGGGAAAGGAGAGCGGAAACAAGCAACAGCGAGAAGAAGGCGGGCACGAAATAGGGAAGCCGAAGCAAAGTTGGAAGAGTAAAAGGTAACATCTGAGATAGAAGGGCCCCCCTCTTTGCCCTCCTGGCCTGGCCCCCTTCTTCCCTACCCTACCCTTCCCCCCCATCTGCACCCCTGTGGGTGTTCCCTTTTGTCCCCGGTGGCCCCTCCCTCCTCTTTCCTTGTGCCGCTTTCCTTCCCCGCCCCTCGCCTGCCTTACTGCCATCATTAATCAAACTTGAAAAAGCATGCAGTCATCAGCTTACACACCATTGCTATTGTATTATGTGCTAGTCCCGGCTAATCCACCTTTCACCACTGTTTTTACTTACAAGTGTCCGTTCCCGAAGAGCTGTCTTAAACCTACGTGCATACTATGATCATGCCTGAGAGTGGACGGCAATTTGTTCAAGCACTGTGTAACTGTATGAAAAGGGTCTGCTATGTAGGACATATACCTGAAGTTATTATACACGTAGGGTTCCGCACGAGTTTTGGGGAACGGCTCCATGATCAATTTCTTTTTCTAACAAGCCTGAAGTACCATATCTGAATCCCGGTGTAGATGTAACCATTGTCCGGCGTACTCATGTCCGGGAACAATGGTGAAATAGGGCAATCGATCAGTTGACTCTTTCGCAACATTAGTTTCACTGTTTATTCCGACTTATTGAGTTTCCGTGGCCGAAGTCCACAACCGCCCGAACGCCCTGCTGTTTTTACTGGTTTTACAGAATTAAACATCCAAATGTTTTTCAAAATCGTGGAAGTGATTTCAATAAGTGTCCTTTTCATTAAGTCCAGAATATTTTTTCATAGCATGATTTTCCTTTAGGTAAGGATGCATCCTTAATTTTAAACATACACTACATGTTTTTTCCAACATATTTGTCACACCATCTTCTACTACTACAGTACGGTTATCACATGGGTCAAAACGTTAAGCAATTGGCCAACACCAATAATAGGCATAATTACATTATCACCTTTTGTACTTACTCTGCATCATGTGATTTATTCCGCAAAACTGCACAAAGCACATGACCATCTGAGAAGGTGCTAAGTGTCTAATGTAAGTTATCCCCAACAATGTTAATACTATTGCAAGCCCCACATGTTTCACCTACTTGTAAGATTATAGACCATAAGTACTTCCAGAAATTAGCTATGGTCCGCCTGTATTATATTAGTACATGGGAAATGTAATTAATGTTTGGTTTAGTTTTTTTTTTTTTTTTTTATATAAAATTTTGACACCAATAGTTTTTGTCAATACAGAAGTTCATGGATAATCTGAAATCATGGGTGTCTTTTTTAAAATGTGTCTTGGGTGTTTTTATAAGGGGAAGGGGGCACAATTTGGGTACAGGCTTATGGCTTTTGTCGTTGTTCAATACATAATTATTATACTAAAAATCAATATCTACCCAGGGCCTTGTATACCTTTAAAGAGAGACACGAGGAACATTTCCAGAAAAAAAGTGACCCCATTTTCTTTCGACCACTGAGCTATGAATTTTTATTGAAGCGTAAGATATAAACTTTCAAGTGCAAGTCACAAATATACGTTGTTTTAGATATTCGTTTTTTCTTTAAAGGAATTTATTGCAAAATCTATCGGCACATATATAATGAAATATCCCTAAATAAGACGTACTAGATGGTTTTCATCATGGTCATTGAGTATTCCTTGCGAAAAAATCCGATTATTCCGACAAAATGTTCACACTGTGACAACATCATGGGAAGCGCCCCATCTTTATCCCCTGCGCTACATATTTCCAACGCCGACGCAATACAGAAACAAAGCCACGCGGCAACCGATGTTTCTAATAACACTAGATAGCCAACGCCAGCCTCAAAAGCCGTAACCATCTTTTCCCCCGTGCGTACTTTTTCCATAGCGTGGTGGTAACCAATTTATTTCATATATTTCCCGGATTTACATATCCGCGTGTTTATACCATTTATTCTATCTTCAGCATTTATGCATATAAACGATGTACTCTCGGTTTTTCCAGCCAACAGTTCGGCGCATGCGTCGTACGCGTGGCGTGTTTCAGAATTGGATGACCGTATGAAATATTTATAATTTTCAAAACACGGTTACGGTGGCCGCCTATTCTTCCACACGGGCGTACGCTATCTAGTGTTATAAAAGAATCTGTGAGCCACGTGATATATTTCGCTGTGCTTCTTGTTTCGGTATTGCGGGCGGCGTTGTAAATTAGCACAGGGATAAAGATGGCAGCTTCCATGAATTGTTTGTACAATTCGTGCCATTTGTCGGAATAATCTGGATTTTGTTTTCGCAGGAAATACTCAATGATCAGACAACACCTGGTACGTCTTATTTAGGGATATTCCTTATATATGTGCTATTTATTATGCCAATAATTCCTTTAAAGAAATTCATCCTTGATATCTTAAAGGTCTGCCCCTTACTAGCGGCTTGTATTCTCTAGGAAATCATAACGTTTTTATGAAGATTTTAATTCCAAAAAAGCGGATTGTCCACCGCAGAGAATGGGTGAATGGGCCCATTTTGGTCTCGGTCAATTGTTTTGCTACTGTAACATAAAGCGCCAGCCATCAGTCCAATCACATCCCGGCTTGCGGCTCCGTTGACCAATGGGCTTCGACTTTTCTTTCTTCTTCTCCCGGGCTGTTGGCCTTTTTACGCCAACCGTCATCACATAGCATCAGATCTGCGTATGAGTAGTCATAGTTTTGCTACTTGACCTAAATGTTTTCCCACCCCCTCTCCCCTTTTGTAATATAGGGTATGAACGTACCAGTTCTCATTTTTCTTGGCCAAAAGGCGGACTCATTGCTTTTTATTTGGCATTATTTGATTTTCATTCATTAATTGCAAGTTTATCGTTACTGATATCTGATGTGAGCGAGCCAGAATTAGCACTTCAGGCTCTTGCAGCTTATCCTCTGATGTATTAATTAGAGTACGTTATGCAAATTTGATCTGACAAATACGGATTTAAAGGTATGTTGCATTTATTAGTTCAGGCAATCCCAGAGGTATTTGACTCCAGATTTGCTTGCACTCTGTTTCAGTCTATTGCATTGATTAAATTATTAATATTGCAATTTCTCTTGATCTTGGATGTCTTTGCGAGCCTTAAGAGGTGCTGACTTCAGGTTTCACCAGTTGAAGTTAATATTCAAAAAGAAGAAAGATGAAGACAATTGTTCTAGGCAGCCCTTTGTAGGTAATTTGACTTTAAAAGACCCTTTAACTAAGTTTGATTTACAACTGTCATCCAATTTCTAATTGATCCACTGCTGCGCGGTAAGCCAGGCTAATGGGTTATTACTTATCCGCATATAGTAATGTTCAACCTAATCTTTGCTACAATGATCCAACTGGTGTATTAATTAATGATTAATGTTTGTATTAATTCCTGGCTTTGGGCAGTATTTAAATTCAATTTGGTGAAATTTGGTTAGAGGAAACTGTCCTTCATGCCAATGGCATGCAATCATAAGATTTTATTATTTTACAATGTGCTTGTCCTACTAAAATTACATATGTTTGCTATATGAGATATTGCATGTGGCTTTACAGATGGCTCAATCTGTGATATGGGGTTTATTATGAGGGAAGCTGTCTCCAAGCCCATGGTACTAAAATGAATTGTTCTCAAAGCCTAGCTTAATCTTTGCCTACCAACTTGTTCCTCTAGTGATATATAAATGATGTAGTAATTTTTGGCCTTTGCAGTAATTTTCAATTCACTTGTTGAATTTGGCTAGAGGAAACTGTCTTCATGCCAAGGGCACATGCAATCATAAATTGATATGTTTAGCATATGTGCTTGTCCATACAAAAATTTTGCATATGTGGGTTTACAGAAATTGCCATGTGCTGACAGATGGCTCAATCTTTGGTATGGGTTTATAAGGGGAAACTGTCTCCAGGCCCATGGTGTGAAAATAAATTATTCGTCAGAAAGCCAGGCCAGATTGAAAACTCTGGTTGTTTGAGAACCTGTTTTATGAATGATAACGGACTACGTCCTAACTCCCCGATATGATGGTCAATTGGCAACCTTTGTGCATTTTTTGTTCCCATTCTTTTGTCTGGGGACAATGTAACAAATGTGATTTGTAAAGTTGTAATTATCGTTTGATGTAATCCCTGAGGGTGTGATTAATGTTTTCAAACTAACTTTGTCAATTATCACCTAGCATTCGTGGTTTAGTGGTTTAACCATCATTCTAGAACTCCTGCAAACGTATATATTTCATTTTGAATCAAATGCCAGAGAATGTCTAATGTTTGAATAAAGGAAATGAACGGTACCGAACATAACCACATAATATGGTTGTACTTTTGTTGGTCGTTTTCCCGCCATTGCAGGGAGTCCGGAAGCGCCCTCCTCGGATTCACCTCCTGCGCCGTCGCGCATGTGCAATATCGGGGTAGTCTGCCTTGTTTAACCGAAGTGTCAACATAAACAATTTGTATAAAACGTTAGGGCATGTTTTCCATTTGTTTTAAAAACCGAAAATATGATATCTGTTCAAATCGTTTTGGGAAATATCTGCTATTGCTGTTATGGACTACAAGCGATTTATAACGCCGTCTTTTGTTTATCTATTTTGTAATATTCATTGTGCTCGACGGAACTCGAGGGCAAGTCAATTTTCCAACATGGTGGCGTGCCTTTTAACCCCTGGTAACTTTGAAAGCGTTCAGACGGTCAAAACTAAGTTACTAATATGCCAAAATAAACTGAGTTGGCGGATCCCCCGGTGGTTAAAAAGATTTGCACAGTATTTCTGGGGAGAAGAGCGAAAACTTTGTTTAAGAGAGAGTTTGTACAGGTTTTCCGAAGGCAGTGTCAGGGAAATAAGAGCGGAAAAGTCTGAAACTACCCAAAACAATGACCTTTTGACCTTTGACCTATACATCTATCGGTTACAGCGCTAAACAGCACAGGTCATGTGGTAAAAGATCATTAAGATCAGGTCAAGTCTAATGGTTACTGGCGGATACGACGGACGACAAAAAAAAACACTTTGCGTACAGATCCGCCTGGTGGTTAAGAGAGTATTTGCAAAGTAATTTTCTGGGGAGAAGAGCGGAAAACTTTTTAAGAGATAGTTTTACAGGGGGTTTTAGGCAGTGGTCAGGGGAATAAGAGCGGAAAAGTTTGAACTAACACCAACCTGACTTTGGGGGACATACAAAACCTGTCTGTCCACACCTAATAGAGAAGATCCAAAGGTCATGGGTACAAGAGTATCTAGATCAGGTCGAGTCTAATGTTAACTAACGGATGGGACAGACGCCGACAACGATTTACCAAAGAGGTTCTATATAGATAGAGAGGTAAAGCGTTACGACGTCATCTTTAGAAATTCATCGTTCTCGCATATTTTTGTTTGCCGACCAACAAGAAAACCTAAGTACAAAAATAGACAATGGCGGCCATCCGCTCTTCCACTAACTGTGGGGTGCCGCTTTGAATATACCCTAATCGGTAGTGATACAAATTGATGTATGTTTTAGAGGTGGACAGGTGTAAAAATAGTGGCCACCTTGGATCATTGTGCTCAATCGCTTTTTGTTTCCATATGCAATGCGCGCTTAGGTGAAAAGAAATGTAATCCATTGAGGCGGTTTAATTTCAATCAAGACGATGACGTGTCATTTCATTCGTTGTGTGCCATGGGTGTAGGACAAATTTAACCACCCAATATCACCCAACAATCCAACTACTGATATTTTGCCGGATGTTTGTATCGATTTGACATATGTGTGTAGACGCACCCACACTAATAATTATTCGTTCAATATTCAAAATGTCAGCAGCCCCACTGACGACTGGTTTTTGAATGGGCTTCAACCCCCCTTTGTGATTTTACTATTAAAAATCCACCTTCTGCCATAAAGCACCCGGGGGATAAAAATCCTACCAGGTGCACATTAATGGTAGTAGCGAGCAGTCAGATACAATAATGCTTAATTCTCTTCTCCTGTATTGTTCACGTAAACATGTTCAAATTCTGTAACTATGTTGTCAATTTAAGCATAGGTTTGTGTAGTATGATTCTTTTTAATATCTTTTGGAATATTTCTTCTTTGCCTGACCTACTCTTTAATTCATTTTAATTTTATTGTTGTTATTATATGAAACAATGTATGCTATTATCAATAATATATTTTCGTGCGACATACGAACAAATCTCACCATTTCTTGGGCCATTGTACCTGTTCTGGGGATACCCTTTTGCACGCTGTCGATTTTGTGGTTGTTTTTGTGCAACAAGATAATGAACTCTAGCTCTATTATTTGCAATTACAACTATACACGAATCCGGACGGAGAATTCCTCGCCACTAACGCCGTGGGCGGCGCAATCACACCGCCATGACGGGGGGGCATCTTTTGCATTTCTCGTTATACATCGCGTTTACGTTGTAAGTGTTATCACAAAGAATCGATAATTTTGATCAGTTTCTGACGGCCAAAAATAACACTATTTCAATTACCAGTTATGTATATCATCTTGGGCGGCTCAGGAAAAAAAATGTAAATTATTGCCTGTGACAAATAGCGATAAAAAGTTACACAAGGAAACGAACGGCGTGTAAACAATGCTCCTCAGACACATGAAGAATTGAATGTTTGCAGCCGTACCCATGGCATCTGTTCCCAAATGGGAAAACCACAGGAATCTCCAAGCTTTCTAATGACAGTTTTTGAATGAACTATTTATTTTTTATTAATATTTCATTAGTTTGCTTAAATACGATTGTTGTTTTCACAAAATTCCATTTAAAACATGGTTTTAAACTTTATCCACATTCACCGTACACGTACATCATCCATGTACAGTAAAAACCAAAATAATCATCGATCATTCCGTCTAAATACCACATGGTAAACTCGCCGGTCATTTTCACGTACTGATAGTCCAGGCGTAGAACATTCCATGCACAAACGAGGGACTATTGTGTTCAGATCTACGAAATCGATAAAATGAGCACTGAAGCGTCCTTTCTAAAACCTCAACAAGCTGCTCGGAAGATGTCAAGTTTTCAGGCAAATACGATCGGTCTTTGGGAACATCACATTTTTTCACGTACACGGAATATATCAACCTTCTGGTTGTTACTATTTTTGTCTGGAGTTTGATTTACGAAAAATGATTTTTTCTCACGCGGCTGTAATTACCCATTGTTACACGTATTCAACAATAAGCGTTCATTTATCAGTCACGAAAGTGGGCGACATAACCTTCAAATTTTTACAACCACAGTAAGACACTATGCCGGAATTCACCAGTGTAGGCCCTCCCCCAACCAGCATCCTTCCTTAAATCCATTAAATAAACCGGTGAAAAATTGTTAAAAAATGCGAAAAAGGTAGCGTTTGTAAATGTTAGTTCGTTCGTTTTAAGCTCGGTTAAAAGCATATGCGGCGTGTGTGTACTGGTTTGGTGGCCAGTATGCCCCCAGTAATGGCGGCGACGTAGAGGGTGTCCTTTCGAGCCTTCCCCGTCACGGATTCGGGTATACCTTGAGTGCACCCCCCCCCACGGACTGAAAAAAAAAACTGTGATTCATCCTACTAGTGGTTTTCAACGTAGTAGATACAAATCTAATAAATAATATCTTATGAATGATTTTCCAAGGAAACTCGGTCATCGTGAAATCTTTTAAACCAAGCTGCGATTTCTTTACCTGCTCAACATCCCTCCACCTCCAGATACAGTCCTGGACTTCTCTTGACCCCCGTATTTGACGATATATTTCCGTATTTAAACAAAATTCAATATCTTTGCCAAGCATTCTACTGACAAGAAACCATGAGGCTTGTACATTTGGGTATAAGGAAAGGTTGAAAAGGTATTACTTTTTACAATTCTCATTCAAGATAATATATGCCCAAACCCACTACCATTGACTAGCATCATACGGAATCATATAGCGAGTCTTAGAACCAAAGTCTTGCAAAATCTAATCTGTTTTGGTCTAAATCTGAGACAAATTTGATTGTTGGAAATGTCCAGATAAAAGCATTTTTGAATGACGCTGTTACCTGTCGTTAAAATTAAGGCACTTGCATGTGAATAACATTAATTTTAATTTTATTCCAATTGTGTTTCGTTTGTAGTTTTGTCTTGGGTAAGTCGGTTGTTTGATATTTTAATTAAATCCAAGGTTTGTTGTCCTACATTTTTCTCCCAGCAAGGGTTTGCATCCCCCCACAATGCATTGCAATGTTCCTATACTGATGGTATAACACATGTCAGTACTATTGGATAAAAGTGTTCAAAAGGTTTAAGAAACCACAAGACATTTCATGATCGTGCAATACCCCTAGTACTACTGTACACACATTGTGTGTAAAATGAAAAAGGTTTTTATGTCCTAAATATGATTTTTTGTGTGATCATAGGACCTTGATGAAGTTAATTTTCCTTAAAACTAGTGCATTGTGGGATGGACTCAACACACTCTGATCCTACCCCAAACCCTTAACCTTGCCGTAATTGTCAACCAAAGATATTCGCAATTAGATTCCTGACAAAAATTTAAGAATCCTGATTTTTTACTCTAAAGCAATGTCTAAAAGCTTCAATATTCTTTGAAGAAAAAAATTGGCAATTTCTAATTTACCTATTTCTCCAATATGTGGTACTTTGAAACATAAGCAATTTAAATTTGCCTTTGTTTTTCAGTTTAAAGGGTTTTGTAGCCAAATATCAAGTAAGAAATTGTGAGGTCTGATATCTATGAATTCACTCTATATGTCCAATATATACCCTTCACACATACTTTCTCAGTGGCCTGAACCCTAATCATACCCCAGTTAAGATTAATATCGAAGTAAGGATTAGGGTTAGGATTAGTTTTGCCAACTTAGCAACGGGGAAATGGCTATTCGTCCGACTGTCATGCATGTGAAAACCCCCGACTCTCAGATAAATTTTCACCAAAAAGGAAAACAAGCCATCAAGCCAAATGATAAACGTATACCGTAAAAATGGCGTCTTGGCAAAAGACAAGTCATGTGAACCCAGTTTGGCAGACACGTGTCTGGTTGACAAGACATGTTCAATTGTCACGTCTTTATGTACGACATTCAAACACAAATCATATCTTCATGCAAGACACTTCAGTTTGGCAAGACATGTCTTTTAATTGAAGCAAGTTTTGAGACATAAATTGATATGTCTTTGTGTCTTAAAATTTTTGATATTTTCTTTAATCTCTGTTGCCGAAGACATGTATATTTCCAAGACGTGTCTTAAAAGATACCATTTTCATATTATGTATAATATTCGTTAAGTTTGCACCCTGACCCTATCACTGGTTCCCTACGTATCTATTATAACCTGATAAAACTTTTCATTTTTTCCCTCAAAATTTCTAAATTATGTATTTTTTATGACCATATTCGGAATCAACATGAAAACTGCATTCAAATGAGTCCAAACAAGCCTAGTCTTAGGTCATCGGTTTTTGAGACGGCTTCCCAAATAACTGCAGGGCATTTGGGAAGCCATTTCAAATCAGTGGTTTTTAAAATGGCTTCCTAAATGACCGCAGGTCATTCGGGAAGCGATATCAAAAACCACTGTTATAACTCGTTATAATCTATACAGGATCTGCAAACGTTAGAGGGGTTTTAAATACTCGTGACTCGAAGTTGCCCATTTGGACCAATGTCGAAAATACTGATAAACACTTGTCTCTTTAAAGACCTATAACGTTGCAATTGAATCTACTAGAAACATAGAAATTCCAACATACAAGAGCTTACACTATAGAGAATAAAATAATTTCAATAATTTCAACATTGGTCTGGTATGATCATCTCGGATCACATTTATTAAAAATTTACACTTATTTTATTGACTATGTTGTACATACCTTCTAGCATATTCACAGACATTTTCGCCAGTAGGATCTAGCCTAGGAAATCCCATAAACTGGGTTACCACTACACCTGGCGTATATAATCCAGCTACGAATATCAAGATCAATGATGACATATCTATTCTTATAAAATGACTATTCCAAATAAACTTTCGAAAGTAGGTTTAGACAGGTGGACGCTATGTTGAGTGGTGTTCCTAGAAGAGGCGAAGGCAAAACTGAAACCCCCCATTAACCTCAACAAGAGCGAGAACTTGGTCACACCTAAGTTAAATTTGTTGCTTCCCAAGACACTTTTCTTGAGAATCCCACACCGGAATTTGTGAAGTCTTTAAGGAACAAAACAAGAGATATAATCAACCACGCCCCACTCTTCAATTTCTTCAAGATGAAATACTTCCTCTCATCCAAGCAATTGTTGTCAGGATGCTAATTAGATCAACTGGGGTTAGCTGGTCACGTGCATGGAATCCGTGTATTTCATTGGTGGGAAGTTGATTATAACCTTGGTTAAATTGATTACGAGTGTTAACTTTCCTCTGAACTGTCAACTAGTGGTTGTTATTGTTTGACGTTTGTAATAAGTATTGGGTATTCATCATTAATTGGATTATGAAAGTATTGGTTTCCGATCACTTTCCTTAAGCTACCCAGCAAGTACACAACAACTTTAAAAAATTCTTATAAAAGGGAAAGGCAAGCCCATAGCAGGAAGTTGTCTTAGTATATAAATGTATTAAAGCTCGCGCTGCTTCTTAATTAAACTTTGTCATATGTTTTTTTTTTATTGAAATACCTGTAGGTTTGCGAATTGATTTAGTCTATAGAAGGCAAAGAATATATGTTATATGCCCTTTATGTGATAGTACAACAAATTGTCAATTTTCTCTCTTAAGGCTACAATTTGAATAACAAATTAATGTCAATTTACATACCATGCAATCATAGATAGTCAATGACCTCCTCAGGGTCAAAATTGAAGGAAATGACTATCATGGAAAATGACTATCCTGGAAAAGGTGCTAGTTGGTTTACTCATAACTCCTTTAATCTATCATTCCGTAGACTCAGTATACCCTTTTATCTATTCCCCATACATGCTATACGAAAAACTTAATATTCCCATTAATTTGCCATCCATACACTGTTAAATCGGTTGTTTAAAAAGTTGTGTAAAATATGGGGTTGTTAAACATATGAACCTATCAACTAGTTGTGTAAGAAAATAATTAAACAAGTTGTGTAAATTTGTGCACACATTGACAGAAGTTGTGTAAAAAATTACACAACTTGTTTAATTTTTTCTTACACAACTAGTTGGTAGGTTCATATGTTTAACACCCCCATATTTTACACAACTTTTTAAACAACCGATTTAACAGTGTACAAAAAACCCAACACACCCCCTTTAATGTAGTATACCATACCCTTATATCTTAACAATTGTCACAACATTAAGGTTTGAAAGATTGCGTACGGTAATGTTTTATAGTTATAACATTATAAGATCCGACGTAACGTTCTAAGAAACCTTCAGAACGCTTTAGTCAAAACGAAAAAAAAAACACCTGTCTTGTCCGATCCGTTGGCGACATATATTTAACCTTCGGTTTGTTTTCTGATTGGGGTCTTTTCAATTTTCTAAAAATCTATTTTGTTAAGCAATCCAATCTCTAGTTTATTATTGTGGTTATTAATGTATTTGAATTTAATTGATTCAAACAAAAGAAAAACCATAAAAAAAATTTTATTACTTAAAATATGGCCTTATTTCCATTTTCGCTTCGCTTATGTGTTCTACATAGCGTTTAATACTTAATGTTATATTTCAATTTTTACAATTTTTTAAAGTATAAACTCATATTTCTCAGGTAAAACTATTGAAGGCTAATAATGTTCTCGTCTATGAATAAGTTCACTCTAACGTTTTCGTTGATTTGATAATTTTCAATTGAAACTTCTTAAAATGTGATTATATTTATGTTAAATTGCTTAAATGCTACCGCAACGGTCTCAGTAATTGAAATTGAGTAGAGTTTCTTTTTGTCATTTGCTACAAAGATATTAAGGTGCATTTAAGCACCTTCTGTTGTATTCATGGCTCACTAGATATCGTGAGAAGGACAAGCTTAGTCACGAAATTTTATATCTGCGGTGTTGGTTGTTCCCCATGGCCCACATAGAACACTCTGCTGTAAGTTCTGTCCGTTTACGGACAGAAAAATACAAAAAATTGCGAATTTTTACCATATTACCGACCGAATTTGCCCGAAAGATTAGGTTATACATGGATTACTAAGGGCTAACGGTTCAGATGATATACAAATAAAGGCTAATGGTTCAGATGATTAAAAAATCTCAAAAACTTTTTTAGGTAAGTCGGGGGGACGAGGTTGTGGATCACGAAATGCCCCTTTAAAGGCATTATTGTTTTCCTTTGAATTAATCAGCGTATTGTTTTCTGTCAAAACCTCATCTGTGCAAATGTATTAGAATTAAAAGAAGCGCCAAAACACTATAAAGGCGTATTTCGTGATCCTAGCACCTTATAATGTTTTAGGTACTATAGATATGAAAGAGACAGTATTTCCAAAGTTTTCAGTTGATTTGACGGTGTGCGTTTTGAACTTTGATGTTGTTATGAGCAAATGTTTGGATTCACGGTTTCCCCATAGGCCCTGTGTTGAAAATTTCTGTGCGTTTACGGACAGAAAATATCAAATTACGATTTCTTTCAGAAGTAGATCGACATTTGCACGTAAGATAGCGGGACACATACTCTCTCAGGCCAACGGTTCAGAGTATCAAAAAACTCAATTTTTAAGGAAGTCGGTTGAGGGCTGAGATCACAAAATGCCCCTTTAATAACACGCACGATAATGTCCCGTAATTCGCACACAAAGTGGCGGCTTATGGTGGATTATCTTTTCCGGATGTAAAGCTTACGCCTAAGGTCATCCACAGGGCATGTACGACGTTGGCACATAGGTCACCAAGTGTTTGTTGAAGTGTTGTTGTTTGTTCAACTACCTTCCCATTCCTCTACCGCACCATTCTTCTTTATGCAAGTAAATTTACAACTTGAATTTCAACTTACCGTTAGCTAATAAAAGTTATTGCTCATATTCTCCAAAACCTCTAAAAGTCTATATCAGGCGCGGATCCAGGGGGGGTGCCGGGGGTGCCTTGGCACCCCCCCCCCCCCCGACGTCCCGGAAGGACGAAAGTTTTTTGAAGGATGACATTCTACCGAAGAAAAGAAAGAGAGAGGAGATGACATTGTTTGAGCATTGACTGATCGTCTCGACCCAATTTTTTTTTTTTTAAATATACCTTGACCAAACGGCAAGCACGTGCACCAACGACTAACCAACTTTCATTGGAATTTTAGAGCCGAAATATAGTCCCAAAACAAACAAAACATAGGCTGACGCATTTCCCGTATGGTCCCTTTTCTCCGAAAGAATTTTAATGATCAAAAAATGATTGCGTCTGGCGATTCACCATGTTTTCTTTTTTTTTTGGTCATGCTAAAATAGTCAGGTAGAAAATGGACAAAGAGTTGGCAATAAACACATTATCGTTTTTTAAAATGCAATAGGTTTTATTTTCTTGGAAATATTTTGTGAAAAACCACACCGGACGTATTTACCATGCTTGTTTTTGTTTGACTTAAAAATAAGGAGGCTTGAATTTCCATTCAATAGATGAGGAATAGTGGAAGTATTGCTTTAATGTTATAAATACTCAATCAGTTAAAGCTTGACAAATTCCATATTTACTCAAACAGTAAGAATTATGTGTTGAAAAAATACTTTTGGAATATTTGGGTGAGACTTCATGAGGTGTTGATTGGATGCCCAAGTCTTCTCCTCGACGGTTTCTGTTAATGTTGTGTTGCCCACTTGATAAGAATGATGACGATTGTGATATACAAGTCCTAACTCCCCATTTATCTGCATTGTACTTCATTTGCCAGTTTTCTGTCAATCATGTAAGGGTCTATATCATCTTGCATGCATGATTGTCTTCATTTGTTGACACCGGGTGGGCTAGTTTAATGTCATCTGCAAATTTGCTTATTTGTGGTGTTGCGCTAATAGCGTCTCCATATTGTATATAATTAAGGGAAACAGAGTGGTCCTAACACTGATCCCTGCACAACTGAACTTGTTAATTTTTCCACACCGTACTATGCTTCTTGAGTCACTACCTTCTGTTTGCGGGTGGGGTGGGGGCCAGCCAGCAATGCTTCGTTCCAAGTTAGAATTTTACCTTCGATGACATGTGATCAGTGGCGTTAAACCAGCGGGGGGGGGGGGGTGGGGGGTGGGGGGTCAGGGCCCCCAAATGATACTGACAGTTTGTACAGTGTGCTATGGAAAAGACCCACATTTTTGCCCTTCAGAAATTTCTCGGCAACCCCTTTTGCCCCCCCCCCCCCCCCCCCCCATTTGCAAAGGTTGGTTACGCCATGCACGTGATTTGATTTTTGCTATCGTCTTTGGTTGGTTACGGTGTCCAAAGGCTTTTGCCAGGTCGAGATATGTGAACATCAACTGGGTTAATATCCTATGAGCTTTTGTTATCACTTCAGGTTTCTATGAGCTTTGAGTGAAATTTCCATTTCCTAGAAATTCATGTTGTGACTCGCGTTATTAGGACCTAAATTGTCAAGGTGCTCTGTAATTGTATCTTAATAATGCTTTCTTAATTACTTACCCTGCGACCGACGTCAGACTTATTGGGGCTGATAGTTGGATGCTTCGGATCTTGAACCTTTTTTGTAGATCCGTGTACGATGTGTGTGGGCAGATCTCCAGTCGTTTGGAACATATCCTTCTTGCAGAGACGTATTTTAAATACAGGCGAGAGGCAGGCACAGTTCATCAGCAAGTTTGAGGATAGATGGAGGGATTTTGTCTGGTACTGCTGCTTTGGAGGGGTCCGGTTTTTTAATTATCTTTGACAGCATTTGAAGTGATTTCCATATCCTTTTAGTTTTCTTCATCCGGTCCTGATATATGTCATAAGGAACTGGAACATTTGGGTTCTCTTCTGTGAACACAGGGACGAGAAGAAGTCGTTTGTGCTCGCAGTAGGTTTGTCCTGGGTGGTATACACTGCCTGTGTCGGTTTTCAAGGGCCCGTACTGTGTCTTTGACTTTTTGTTTTAGACCTACGTAGGCGTAGAAGCTTTTTGGGGTCATCCTTAATGTTTTCTGCTATTTCTTTTCAAAATCTCTCGTAGCCCATCTCAATTCTAGCGTAGCCTCTCTATGACACTTTATGAAGATGCCTAGATTTGTTCAGTTTCTATTCTGAGACCTCTTCCAAGCCACTGTGTTCATCCTCACTAGTTTTTTGTGATGTCTTGTGAGCCATAATGGTTTCTTTTTTAAGTAAGATGGTTCTTCATTGGGACAAAATTTTGAATAAGGTCCTGTAATTTCTTCTGGTGTTGTAACACCAAAAGCTTTATCGTATCTTGGTTTTC
>JAMKCH010014320.1:0-24162 GCA_023653785.1 Ophioderma brevispina
TCTGATTGTGTTCAACGAGTATTTCGGCCACAAGGTTTGCACAAACAAAGTCGGGTGTTAGCAGATGATGCTGTTTATATATTTTGTCGGCTTGGGTAGAGAGAACCTTCGAATGTTGGAGCAAGATCATTTTGCGATTGGTGAGGATTCTAATGGACGCGCTATTTTTCAGGCCAAGGAAGAAATGACCAAGAAGATTCGTGCAGACAACCTCCACCACGAGTGGATGCTGGACGTATGTATGCAACAAATGCAGCAGGATGTCCTGTAATTTCCTTTGAAAAGTATATTAGTAAATTGAACCCTCAGTGTGCAGCTTTGTTTCAGCACAGATAACCATTGAACAAAATCCCCAAAGATTTGACGCAATGGACGCAAGCTCCATTGGCAACGTACGCTCGGACTTTTTATGGCAAATTGTCTCAAGAGGCGGGTATGGTGGTCAACGAGATACACCACTCGTGCTCGGCTTCGCTCCACCTGCATTACATGTGATGAAATGGATTTGCTGGCAGGGACATTATCAATGTTTCAGGTCATCCCAACGAGTCAAGTATTAAAATCTGGTACATTGGGTGACCCCCAATGATAAAAGAAACAGAAACATCAGATCCTCCTCCTTCAGTCTTGCCAGCCAGTGCCTGCACAAGTGTTGATAAAAATGTGAGCAAGCCATTAACATCAACTTCCACAAGACCAAGTACACCTGATCAAAATGTCTCCGTGGAAGATATTGAAGCTGCGGAATTGATTACATTTAGTCCCGCGCTTAACCGGATCGAAGGAACTTGAACTGGATTCATTAGTTTCACCCAATAAATTAATGTTCAGACATCAAATGCTGGATCTACCGTCACAAGGAATCTGCATCAACAGTTAGACACATTGGTATGCAACCACAACCAGTGGCTTTCCATGGTTGCAGTGTTACCATAAACTACAATTTCATTCTCAAGTAAAAAAAGACTTTGGAGTACTGTACATGGGTTTCGTAACTTTCTAGCAGTGTTTGTTATGGTTGACTTCCCTCGATTGAAATGTTTGAACTTCTTTACAAGTTGTTGGAATTTTTGGAAGTTGAACTTTTTATTGGTGTACATGTGTGCAATTGAACCTTGAACTGAGGACTATAGATTATAAGTTGAAGGTAATACTTACTTTTCTTTATATTCAAGTCGCTTCTTCAAAGCATAATAATGATAAAATTGAATGGATTCTTTCGCATGATACACAAGATATTGGTCTCGCTATGAGTTTTATTGTGCGAGGCTGGCTGGCCTCGCACAATATTTTTAAAACTCATAGCTCACCATAGCTTTGTGTATCGTGCTCAATCCATCCAATTTATATCATAATCCACTCATTAGGTAAATACAAAAACAACAAAAACCCCGATGTATATCCGTGCAATTGCTATAAACAATTGTATCAAACTGATTTTAATAAATGCTCCCACGTTTATACCGGCGCAATCTATCAAAAATAAAATACAAAAAATCATGTTCCTGAGCTAATTTATTAGTATCAATGAATCCTGATCGACCTGTTTTTCGCTATTACCATCCAAACAATTACTTTTAGTCTTCTTTGTATATTAAGGTACGTCACAATAGAAACAGCTGCCTACCCAACCTCCAACCTCTTTCCAACTACACAAAACCACAATTTTTTTTCATAATCAGGCTACAGTCTTGTCAAACTTGCAAAATTTTAAACAGTTTACCAGGGATGATTAGTGGTGTCGATTTTTCCTCCGCCTTCAACAAGACAAGAGATGCTGAAACGCATAGCAGTAGGCGGCATCATCATACAATCACAGATCAAGCATTTTAATGGCGACGCCAATTGTTCCGTCCACGATCAGTGCAGGCCTTACACGACCTATACTGCAGTCGCGATTTTATCTTCTGTGTCGCCGAGTTAGTTTGCCGATTTAACATGTCCAGTTGGCTTGCATCTTCTCCTCCCGCTTGGGGCAGACTAATTTGCCTGAGCATTTTCCAACTGCACACAGCCACTCATGATGCACGATAACTCGTCGACTACCGCTTCCAAACCGCGCATGTGTCCAATGCCTGACCTCCCCGTTCCAAAAAAATGCACGATTTTTTAAGTCTGCAAAAAAAATCGTGGCGGGTTTTTCAAGTTTGCCACGTGGGTGTGGTGGGGTGATAATGATGATGGTGGTGACTTCAGTAATCAGCTTGGCTCATTGTACGGCAAGAGAGTTCCCTATGTAAATCCCCCTCGCGTTTCTAACCTGCAACAAATTGGTTTTCTAACATTGTCTAATGGTTTATGGTGTTTGTTAGTGTAAGGCCATAATTAAAAAGAATGAGTGTTTCCTGTAGACTTTTAAAGGGTGTACATATGGAACTCTTTCCCATTGTACTATTGTGGTAGCAGCCTTTGATAGCGCTGAAAACAGTTAAGATGGTTGTAATACTACAATGGGGTTTAAATGTTTAAAAACAAAACGTATTAATTATTTGACATATAACAGAGAGATTTTTGAAAGGAACTAAATGAAATAATCCAATCAAATGGAACAAATGACCAAATTGTGGTAATTTTCAGCAATCAATAAAATCATCCAAAACCACGACATCTGAACATTTTCGATAGCACTCGTAACTTTGTATCCTTAAGACAATTTGTTGATTTTTATCATCCAAGACAAATATTTTTGTTTATGTTTTGTGGTTTTCATATAAACAAAAATATTTGTATCTTACTCCTCCTGTAAATTCTGGCACGAACTAATCAATAGAGGTCTGTACAGACCTTGAGTGATTTCTTTCAGTCAGAGACTTACTCTACAAGGATACAACACCGTTGATCTACATGAGGTACTATATAATATGAGATTTCCTCCATTACGAGATTCAGTTTAATTTTTATTTAAAAATTTAGAAATCTTTCCAAGAGATTTGTCCTAGAATATAAAAAAAAATCAACAAGTTACAATTGTTATAAAAAACGATGTTATACGTTTTCATTAAAATTGAAAAATATTGTAACATTATTGGATAAGTATGATTTTGGTATATTATTTGGGCCATCCAATAAATTGTGGAAGAATACAATTCGATTCCTGTAAAAGATGACAAACTCAATATCATAGATTTGTAATAGATGGATGGATAGATGCGTGGTAAACATTGTTTCGTAGATTTTTCTTGTGCTTCACTGAGTCCAGTTCTTCTAAATTGTCCATGGCGGATGATGGCGACTACACTGATCTTTTCTATACATGGATTGGACCTGTGCTTCGTAAATGAGGCACTGACGGCCATATTGAGTCATCAAAAAGAGCCCAAGCAGGTGGTTAAGAGCCGGCATTTATACAAAATTGTTCCCATTAAATGGGGATAAGCGCCATAACAAACTACAGAATCAAGCCAATTCAGTGTGAGCTCATTGTATTTGCGCGTATGGGATGACAGGTCTCTAAAAAGTGCCACCCGGGATACAACTTCGGTTAAACAGGGTCTCTGAATGCTATTGTGTTCGGTAGACCAGGATGTCCACCCGTTGCTCCATTCATCTAATATACAATTACTGTTGTGTCGGCCCAATCCATTGTATAGAGATCAGGGTGGCGACTTCAGATTTGACAGTAGGACACCAGTTATTGACACTATAAGAATTGATTCGAAGGTATAGGCTCATTTCACGGAGGGTATGTTCATGTTTGCCCTCGAGATCAGTAACCCAGATAACATGGAGATATTGGGCCAATATAGGCCCCATATTTGACGCATATCGGACCAGTATTGGTTACAGTTATCGGTCCAATAGTATTTGCTCCGGGGCCCGGGCCAATGTGGCACATATTGGGCGATTCGAGTTCTTGTAATAGATATTGACGCAATATTGGGAATCTTAATCATATTTTTTATTTGCAAAATCAATATATTTTCCATCAACCACCCTCTTTATTTAAAATAAATTAATTAAATAATTTGAGCTAGTCAATATTTTATTTTTTTATTGAATTGGATTACCGGGTGTCTCAAAAAAAGGCAACCCTCAAAGTGCCCGCTATTTCACGAGGAGAAAAGTAACCATACAAATTAATACACATCTGAAAAGTGCATTCATTAGGTTTCCGACACCGAAAAGATCTTTGCAAAAGGATGCATTTGCTGGTTATGGCCGATTGAATTTGTACCATTTTCATTTATATCCACGATTGTTCTCTTCAGTAGTCTTTAGACAATAAACATCTCCGAGCTCATATTCGTTTGTTCATGATTTCTTTCTTTTGTTTTTTTTTTGCGACAAAGGTCCTTTTCTGATATGGAACAAAGTTTATTTCAATTATTAGAAATTCCAACATCATTCTTCTTTACTGCGCGCCTCCCCTACCTACTTGGGGATTTTGCCGTCTGTAACACGGATGCAGGCTTGCGTTTTTCTCTTTTCCATTTCCACCATCGACTCTAATCATTCTTGTCCCGCGGATGCTTCACGGCAGCGTTATTCTGTTGCGACGATCCCCAGATTTAACTCCGCTCGACGTCGCCCTAGAGGAAAATTAAAGCAATACCACCAGCAAACTTGCCAGAACTTCCGCTCCTTGAAAGCATCCAACTGAAAAGAATAATTAGAAGTCAATTATTGAAAGGGAAAAGAGAGCACAAGCCAGCATCCGTCTCACATGGTCTTAGAGGCAGCAAGTGAGGTGGGGGCATATTCAGCGAGTAAAAGATGATGAGGCAAGATCTAGAATGTCTAATATTTGAAACTAACCTTTTCATATCAGAACTGGTCTTTGTCGCAAAACAAAGAAATCATGACGAAAGAATGTGCTTGAAGAAGGTGTATTGTCTAAGACAGCTTAGACGTCACCATTGATATAGCAATCCGTGGATAAATGAGAAAGTGTAGTATATGGGGAAATGTAATGGATGTTTAAGTTTATTTTTTTCATCTACAATTTTGACACCAATTTTTTCCAATATACAGAATTTCATGGAGACTCTGAAAATCTGGTGTCATTTTTAAATGTGTTCTTGGGGTGTTTTATAAGGGGGCAAAATTTGTACAGGGGTCAACACTAGAATGTTTTAAATTGTTTTTAATATTTATACAGTCTGTTCGGCTGCTCACAAGGTTTCTAAAAAGGTACAGTTTGCCATATTTACGGACCTATTGTTTTAGTAAATAGGCGCAAGAAAGTTCAAAGGTCATTATTTATATAATGGTTCCGATTTTTGTGTTGAAACTGGCTTTAAATCGTTCATTGGGTGCAAACTAAATAAGAACATGTCTCTAGATTCTTGCTTCACTTTCATTCAAAGTGAGACTTTTAGAGATCTGACTGTTGGTCTCCCATAGACCCTGTGACCACGGCCATATTTGCCCTCTTAATTAATTATCAAAACGTCAATTGACAACGCGACCTTTTATTTTGTTTGTCTTCTATACAATAAGACGAACAATTTGGCACCATTTTGAGAACAAACCGATGAATCTGAAATTTTATACCCCCAGTGTGACCTTGAACCCATTTTACCTTGTAACTCTTCTACTATAACACTCAGTAGGCGGCAAACTATACCTTCTGCAAATCTTGAAAAGGTACTGAACATGAGGGTATACTTTAAACAAACACTTTGCCCCCTTTTATATTTTCCCCTGTATTAAAACCAGTGTAAACTTTTCCCCCTAGAATTCATCAAGAACACATTTTAAAAATGACACCCTGAGTTTTGGAATCCTCATACAATTTTGATTTAGAAATAATAAAACTTGGTTCAAAGATTGTATATGAAATTTTCACAAAACTTATTTTTTTTACTTTTTTTATTTTTTGAATACAAATTTTCAATTAGCCACTAACTCGGTCAATATGTGTCCTTTGGAAAGATCTTTTCGGGGTCGGAACCTAAAAAATGTACTTTTAGATGTTGAATTACTTGGTATGGTTATTTTTATCTTCGTGAAATAGAGGGCGCTTCAGGGTTTTCTTTTTGAGCACCCCTGGATATTAGTATATATTTTTGATGAGATTGTGTTCTGGTCAAACCAAATGTCCTTGAGAGATTTTAGCGTATTTCTGTAGGTTTTTATTGTTTTCTCACCCTGCTATTTTTTAGGCAAACAATTAGCCTTAAGCCAATATTGGGCCAACGTTTACCCAATATGGCTCTATATTGGCTGTGGGTCGATTGCCAATATGATGCGCCAATATTAGACCATTAAAGGATGCCGATATGAAGACGATATCACATTGCCAAGGAAAACACAATAGTGGCCCAATATACGTTAGCCACATGATACCGATGCCAAGATACCGAGGGGACCATTGTTGGGCCAATATAGGCGTGCTATCGGGTTCAACATGCCAAAGAATAGAATAAAGCTCCTGGTTCACCTGAAAATTAAGATATCTTCCGGCGGTGTTTGTTTTAATTGTGCTGCATGCTGGGGGTTGTTCTGAAGACAGATCTGGACAAGTTAACATATTGACCTAGAGAGCAAAGTCCTATGCATGTACATTCGTTCCTACTTCTATACTAGGACTGCATTACAGCTGCGTTAAATTTACTGCAATATCCTGCCACTCCGCTGCACTCTAATCGATTTACTGCCAGGTAAACCCAGGTCAATACAGGTCACAGATTGCAAGTTACGTTACAGTAAACATGTGAAGGATTGGCCTTGAGAGTTAAAATACTTTTACTCGTTGGCAAATACTGCATTGAGTTGACAGTAAATGAGCATACTGCAAGTAATTGTAGTAACAATTTTGATAGGTTGCGCATTTCAGTAATTGCCATGAAATGCAATAAAGAACGGACCAAGGTCCATACTTCCACTGCACCGCACTGGAATCATTGCAGTAAAATTTATGCATTGTCCGTCCACTTCTGCTTGCATTCCAAATCGATTATTTACTGCAGCCCCCCCCCCCCCCCCCCCCCCCCCCTGCGTCAACCCGTTTACATGCAGGTCACAGGTTGCATTATGTTGCAGTAAACTTGAGAAGGATTACAGTAAAATTAGGCGTGCTGAACCCCACTGCATATTGATGCATAACAGTTTAAAAATCATTTTAAACATCGTGCAGTACGGCATTGTATTGCAGATACTGCAGCAATGCCGTGACGCAGTACCGCAATGCTAAAAGCAATAAGTATGAACGACCCTTTAAAGGTCGTCATACTTCACTGCATTGCAGTGCAGTACTGCAATTGTAGCATACCAAAATCGTTATACAATTACTTGCAGGTACTGCAAACACGTGAAGTACTGACAACGAAGTTTAAATTTTAACTGGTGATATATCAAATGCAGTTGGGTGCATACGCCTATTTTGTACTACCTTGGTCAGGCTGTCTGCTAAGACAGCACTAATCTTGCAATTTATTTTCCCACACTGTATTGTATTGTGGGCTATCCCATGTCAGCACTCGAGATGTGCAGCATGTCACGGACTTTTTTGTTCTTTTAGTGTGGTGATAATATTGATAGAAATGAAAATCCAGAAATTTTAGCTTTGTACAGCGCTTTTAATTTCTCGCAGGAGGTTCAGAAATTTAGGGGGATACCAGCAAAAATGCTGTGCGATGCAAAGATAATTGAGAGGCCATAAACTGTAATGAAACCATCCCCTTAAAGCAGACACTGGCACATGTGAAAAATAGGGCGCCCTCAGATTTTTCAAATCGATATTAGAATGGTTGTAAGGCTTTTATATACAAAGGCCCTCACCCGAAATAATTAAAGACAAATCAGCTTCCTTATGGTAAACAGAACACGATTTTATAATTAGCGTCGCCGGCGACGCGTTAAAGTCAGCAGACGACGAAAATGGGGGTTTTACCACAAGAAAACACACACGCCGTATGCATGTTCCCCCCGCTATGCACAACTGTTTGACCGGTCTAAAACTTTTGTGGTTTAATATCAGTGAGTTACGAGTCAAAACTATCAGTATATTAAACGTTTGTTGATTAAAGGTTATGGAAAACTTAATTAAAAGTTGGCCTACAAATTACCTGGATGTTCTTTATCCTCATATCACATGTCCTATCGTTTTGGGGTATGTTATTTATGTGTAAAAATATTCTTCTGTTCTCTAATGCGGCCAGACTTATTTGAGAGAAATTGAAAGAAAATTTCATATTTTGTGAAAAAATGTGCCAGGCCGCTTTAACTTTGGAAATACTATCTGGAGTATATTTTTGTGCAAATCTGACAGTGCAAGCTTGTTAACTTTTTAAAAAGTTGTTTGGGTTTAAAAATACAATATCTTTCATCCCGGGGGGGGGGGGGGGCACTTGTATTCAAGGGGATTATGATGCGTGAACATGGACTTTCAACAAATGAACACCTAAACACGTATTGTCCCCGACTAAAAAATACCAGGCTAAAAAACAACCCTAAACAAGTATTTTACTGTTTATGGATACCCTCGACAAGTAGCAGTGCATGGAATCGTAAATACCCTTTATTTCTTGCTTTGCTCTTTACTGCCCAAGTTCTGATTACAATATTTTGGATGATTTTGACCCCTGCTTAATGAGATATAAAACATGACAATTTTCAGGATTAAGAAAAAAACATACCCTTTTTTCCATATTTTGCTGTTTTTGACAACCCTAAACGATGGTACGCGCGTACATCGCTGTTGGACCACCATTTTTACGCGTGGGTTCTTGTCACGCATCATATCCACCTTTGAATGACCAGTGCCCCCCCCAGGGCTTAATCAGGGACCAAAGTTTGGGGGTCAGAAACTTCGAACTAACAATGATTGTCCATTTATTGTTTATCAGAGTCAGACAGCAGGGATTTTCTACCAGTAACTAATAAGCACATTCGGTAAGTAATAAGTGAGTTGCAGCCGTTGAAAATACTATATAATTTGGCAATTGACATATATTGAGCCCCTGAAAATCAATGTTGGCCCATCACAGTAATCCTATACTCAGATATATTGAAGTACATTCATTAAAGAACTATTCTTTAAAGGCCAGTTTGGTGTCGTGATGTCTTTCATTGTTTTCAGCCACAAGCTATTTGGTTGATAATTGCATAGGAATGTATAGGGAGATATACACTGGTCTTACAATGACGTCTGGGTACATTATACCTTTCGTGTGGTGACTTTGGGTGTGTTATTGTGTTGTGTAATAAATTGAAGACACAAAGCAGTTCTTAGTCTCGTTTTAGGTCTGCAAAAATGTATTTTTGCATAGGCGTTTCCGTTATGTTCAGCTTGCTACTGTAATTTCTACTTTTAAAATATTCTCCCTTGTTGGATTAGCACATACCGCATGTGGAATGAAGTTTGATGACGGGATATATATTGCGCTTATGCTTACCGAGCCTTCGGTAAGCAGGTTCGAGGAAAGTGATCGTTAAAAACTACAATTTAAAGCTACATTTTGGATGTTCTACTCCTTGTTTCGATAAAATTATTTCTGGCGAATGCGTTTGTTGTTTTGTTTTTATGATTTCCGTTCATACGCTGAAAAATGGTTATCTAAAGCGTTATGTGTGATTCCTACACAATGGCCCCCCAACTCTGTCATCCCCTATCACTGTTCGCCCCCGTCTCCCCTAACTCTTCGGTATAGTCTTACCTGCGGCTATCTCCTCCATTTTCTCCACCTCCCCTCGTTCCTCTCCGGCATCTTTCGTCTTCCCTTTTTGTTTCACTTTGTCCCCCCACACTGTCTGCACTATCCATTTCTCCCCCCAATTACTTTACTTATCCTATCGCATCTTTCTCTTGTTACCCCCGGTGGTTTTCTTCCTATTCGACATTTTTACTCGTCGATTACTTATCTCACATTACCCAGGGGAGGTTCTTTCTAACTCCTCTATCTTCCTTCTCTGTCCGCTTCACCTTACCCCACCTCCCCGTCCCCCCCATTTATTTTATTCCCCTTTCCTGGCTCACCCTTTCTCCTTCTCGCTCACTCGCCCTTCTCCACGTTTTTCTTCTCTTAAACCTGTGCTCCCCCTACCGAAATGTTTGTTTTTTCATTTCCCCCTCACCTTCTTTGACCCCCCCCCTTCCCTCTATACCGTATAGCCACCCCTTCTCGCGTTCTTGCACGTTTCTTTTCTTCTCATTTCCCTTTTCTTCTCTATATCTTCCCTACTACTGTCTTCCTCCGATACTACTCTGATACTCTTCCCATCCCCTCCCCTTTCACCCTGTTTCCCCCAATCCTATTTCTATTACCCTCACTCCCCTGCTCCCCTCTTTTGCTTTCTCCCTTCCCCCACGTGGTGTCCCTTGTCTCACCCCTCTCTTTGCCCCTGTTCCTCTTGTTCATATTTTTTTCCTCGAGTACGATCCTTTACTAGCAACACCTATTAGCGCCCCACGTTTGTAAATTTTCTAGTCTTGTCCGTCTATCCCGCATGCTTGGGGTTTAGTTGAATGGTAATGCAAAAGAAAAGTTACAGAGGGCTGCCATATTATTCTTACGTGATAGTTGTGCCAGGAAAATAGTTGTTCAAATATGGGTATTGAGTAAAAGATGTGTAACCATCACTGCGCAGCAAAAAAGAAACAGTCCCGTTGGCATGAGCATGATGCTACCTGCTGTAATTCGGTGTGTGTCATCAGTAGAGGATACCTAGTGAATATTGCTTTTGATTCTCTCGTTTAAATTCTCATTATTCGAAAATAAATAAAAGAATTAAAAAGCCAAAAGAAACCAAATCGAGCCAAACTAACTAAAATCGCAATTGAAAGCTTATTCCATTCTAGCGACAAGCTATTACCGAGTAGGAAAGTTCTGGTATAGTTTTCGTCCCCCGGCCCTGTATAACAAACCGTTTACTCTTTTGGTTTCAAACAGTGCTGAAAACATGCCAAGTAGAATAGACCCAAACACCAGGCGCTAATAAGCCGTTGGCTGCCTTCGCATGGGGCCTTAATCAACTGATGGAAATAGGGATAACATAGTGCAGGAACTCTTTCAAAAGACACCAGACTTACGATTTTGATAGTGATGCCGTATAAGCACACACCGCTGTGATTAGCAATATATAATACACTTAGATAGACCAAAAACTACTCTCATCCTCATTCCTGATGTGCAACTGGATGTAGTACATCGTTTTCTTGGTAGCCATGATATTAATTAGCGTGAGATCGGGACACTCAGGGGCACTAGATACGAGTATGTAGGTTTTCGCATCGAAGAGACCGAAAAACAACTAGCATGAAAGACAAATTGGTCAAAAGACCAAACGCGATCGTCAAAGGCCATACATTTATACACAATCCACTCCTTTGCGTAAGAGAACATATACAAGGGAAATCCCTCGGTATATTATAAACGATTGTTCAAAAAACTGAACAGAATCCTCAGTTTTACCCATTTTGCGGGAAATGCATAAACGTATACAATCAAGTCTAATTCACTAGTGTGTGGCATTCAAGGCAAGTATTTTAAATTGGTCTCACGGTTGTACCGTACAAAATGCCGTACGGAATCATGTTCGTGAAGCCAATTTTATTGTATCAATAGAAACCTGTTTTCCGCGATTGCAATCCAATAACATTTCTTTTAGTCATATCTGGGTTATACCTTTTGTTAAACCTTGTTTGTGACGTGTATTTGAACGTTTATGTTATCTAATAAAGCACCACAAACAGTTTCAATAAAATATTTTAAAAACATATATATCTAGAGTTATTTGTAAATAAGGAGTATTGTATTGTATACATTTGCAACGCTTGTTTTTTTCTGCTTAAAATGCCACCTCATTCGAAACCATAGCCAGTGTGAAAGCACATATAGTCCGGCGGATATTATAGTCCGGCGGGCTATAGTTCCTAGGGACAGGGGTCCTGTCCCTAGGAACAATAGCCCTAACCGGACTATGAGGAGAATGCTCCTCCGGACTATGACTCCTAGGTACAGAGGTCCAATGGACAACTGCACCTAGGAATGGTAGCCTTATTGCATCATGTATTTTAGTCCTATTGTGTATGTGAACCGGAATATATCCCCCAGTGGACATAGTGCCT
Organism: Ophioderma brevispina; assembly: GCA_023653785.1. NCBI lineage: Eukaryota > Metazoa > Echinodermata > Ophiuroidea > Amphilepidida > Ophiodermatidae > Ophioderma > Ophioderma brevispina. Next base: position 12,011 of record JAMKCH010014320.1, read on the forward strand.
TTTACAGCATGTAAAATAATCGTGTCCGTCCATACTATATTCCTATGTGTTTGGGCACGGGCGCTCTTCTAATCAAAATGAATACAGCTATTCAAAGTGGATGCCAAATCAGAATAAAACGAGCGGTGTTCATCAACCCTTCCAAATGGTGTATGGCAAGGTGTAGGACGGCGTAAACCAATGACCCATGTTCGAATCCTTCTGCTGGGGATGTAGTATATTATTTCTCTCTTTATTTTTTTAGTTGCGTAGTGTTATTTGACACACAAATGAAATGGCTTTGGTAATCATACACCGAGTTTTTTTCCAACGTTTTGTTAATATCGTGCCACGATGGAAGAAACTAAAGCTTGTACGATTACTAAAGGACCCAAAATGAATATTTTTGCTTATTTGACGGATACGACGTATCCCCGAATGCCGACAAACAACAAAAGCGCATTTTTTCGGCGCGTGGCGTCAAGAAACTCCATGGTAGGGCATGTACTCTGATGTTTTAATAATATCACAATATCACGGACTATAAACTTGGGGAAGCATTGTCCCATGGATTACAACTCCTAGTGTTAGTTGTCACATGACAATCATATCCGTTACCATGGACCAGGGGACCATGATACCCAGTGTTATAGTAAGGAATTTTTATTCCTGTCAGTTCCTTAAAAGTTTGGGGCGTGTCGACGATTCCATTCATTCCGAGAGAGGCTGTATACTTTACTCCACTCACTAAATAGAAATTCGATGTCATGACACCGGATCAGATTAAGGCCATAATTAAAAAAATCCCTTTTCTCACGAAGATAGATATTACAAAGCAAATGCATCTGAATGCATAACATAATAGCATAAAATGTTATTATTTGAGCTGTTTATTTTCCGTTTTTGATCAACAAGGTCCAAAAATTAAATAATTTGTATCAATGTTTAATATATACGAGGGGGGCGAGGGGTGTAGCATATGGCAGATCTTCCTAAATTCCAAACACCAACTTGACCAAACTCTGAAGCATTCAACATGAGAAAACGATATGAATAAGTTATTATTACTCACAAATTGAAAGTTCTTTACGTCAATAAAGAATACTAGAAAAGCTGATACGTTAAATTTATTCATCTTGTTTCCAGAATAATATTTGACAGTTTGGTCCAATCATTTAAAAAGTAGCTTAGAGTTTTGGTCACTCTAACAAACTACAAGATTTAACTGGCCTAATCCTCCTCTTCACCCAGCTGCATGTTCATGACACTTTATATCCGTTCTTTGATTGACGCCAAAACAAAGGAATCTATAGAGTGTCTCACACGTTTCGACAATCTATTCAATTGAATCTGTTATGAACCTTTACATAGTCCGATACAAAAAATGTCATGTAAAAAGGGTTAAAGCATCGCATCTTGTTGAACAAGTTGAGTCATTTCACAGCGTTAATAAATCCGACTTTTCGTTTTTATCTCACACATCCCCTCCCCCTCCAAATGATTCTCACTCACCCATCGGCAATATGCGTTTACTGACCGAATAAAAACATCAAAGACTAATATTGTATTTTCCAAGACCGATCTTCCAACCAGGTGACCAAGCCGTTCCATTAGAACGGAGAGGAGGGCTGCTTACCAAGGAAGATATCGATGGAATTATGGACTGCAAAAGGCCACTCACAAAAATATTATGTTAACCATATCCATTGTACGCTGACATTACCATCCATGTTCAATCAGACTGCCCCGGATTACATTTACCTTACTGTATCGCTGAATTTATTACCTAGACCCAAGTTCTTTAAAAAAAAAAACCAAAATCTTACCAAAAGCCGGCATACTAAAAGGAATCTTATTAAATGAGGAAAGTTGCAAGCAATAAATGAAAATAAATTGCCTCTGTCAATGCTGGTAACTAGCCACACTCCATTGATTTTACAAAGATTATAGCTTTTGTGATTCCATTCACTGGAACGTGCCGATTTCACAGGTCACGAATTTCTCAAAGCCTGTTCATTTCACCACTTACGCAAATGGTTTTGATTCCCGGCTCTTTTCAAATTGAACATTCAAAATAGCTGCTTCATTAATATCAAAAGTATTCAGAATTGGTCGGGTGTAATAGGGTTTTGCACAGAGCAGCTTATACTTATTACTGTACAACAGTAGAACCTGTTCAGATATAATGCCCGAGGTTGGCAAAGAATTGATAATCGTTTGGACAACTGGCAAATATATAACCTGAAGACAGTACATCCTTAACTTTTGAATATCATCCCTGCCCTCCCCGCACCAAAGAATCGCTCTTCGAAAACTTATAGGGTTAGTTGTCCACTGGACAAAAATACAGATGACATGGTCCGAGGGACCATGATACCCAGTGTTAGTTGTCCACTGGACATTAATATCCGTTACCATGGTCCAAGGGACCATGATACCTAGTATTAGTTGTCCACTGGACCTTAATACAGTACACGTACCATGGTCAAGGGACCCCCCCATGAATAATCTCTGTTTAGTCCACGACATTAAACGACAATGTCAAGGAAACAGTATTCCCTGTGCTGAACATATGGATAATATTTTATATATTACTGGGTACATTGAGGGATGGGGAAGCAGGCCCGTGACCAGGATTGTTCTGGGGAGGGATGGCATTTTTTATCAAAATTGGAATTTTCTTCTCTCCAAAAATCGGCATTTCTACATCAAAAGGGACCTTTTAACAAAACAAGCAGTAAAAGGGAATTTTTTTGGCTTGCTCCTCTCGCAAAATCTATTTCGCTGGCCGTTTTAAGACCTTTTTAGCTTTATGTTGGGGCTTTTTGGAATGGGGGGGGGGTCCGCCTCCTTCGCCACCCTTACGTCCTGGGGAATGTGATCGCTAGAACCCCTCCTGATTTTTCCTCGCTTAATAAATAAAGGATTGTTTATGATAATTGTGATATAATAGTATACGCTTAAGTGAGTAAGGCTTTTGCTGATTTGACAGAACTTTTACTGGAAATTCGAATATTTGAAATTATGGCTGAAAGCAATCAAATGTCCATAAATATCAGAGTTTTATAAAATACGTTGTGCTTGGGTAGGCGGGGTGACAAAAACTTCTTGATAAGATAATATTAGCAGAGATTTTTATAGCGCCGTATGCATTGGCCTCTAAGCGCTTGCACAAATGGCCCTCTGATCACTGTGGCCCAACCATACCATAAACCATTTAGCATCATTTCAAGGGATGCAGCAGATCGAGGATCAGCGCTTCCCCTTATCAGCAAGCATACTCGAGATCACCATCGCAGCCGGGACCAGCTCCCCAATATATCGCATGGGTAAAAGCGGGACAAATGCGTTATTTCTTGTCCAAGGAAATTATAGCAAGACAGCTGAATCTCACAGGGCTCGAACGCACGCCTATACGCATGGATAGCCTACGCTGGAAGTCGAGCGCTACCTGATTGAGTATCTTGTCCGCTTGATTGAGAAATGAAGTATGTATTTGACTGTCTTTTTTTTCATATTGTTCATATTAAGACCAGAGCCGCACAAGTTTTACCAAGTCCATTGTTAAACAAATTGAAGTTATTGGTTGGTTTGAACTTGTTAGGGGTCAGAAGATATAGAATTATTCTTTTTCATCACTCACAAAATTTCAAGTTTTTTAAGATGTTGTTTTAGAATTTTAACACAGAAGTTACAAGTCCACCAATAACTCTAAAGTGTTTTTTAGATTATATTTGGTTTGTAAGTGTTTAAAGCAAAATTTTTAAGAGCCTCCTTAGCTCATGGATTATGTATACACTGCAAAAGAGTGCAAATATTCATACACATTTTAAAAAGTGTTAAATGTCTCAGGCACATAGTGTCAACAAAATTGACCATAAGTATTGATGACGTCTGTTAACAATTTTATAAGTACAGAATACATTATTGTAACCTAATACTTCATGTCTATTGTTATCGCAGGTATTTTATTGTTATAGGGCATGTTTACACAATTATTGGTGATTTGCTCCATTTGAATGACAATTACAAGTGCCAACCCCTTTGTTCATTGGGACTCCTATCGATATCTAGTAACCCATGTTGATAATATAGGGTTGAATAGACAATTATCATTTAGGGCGACGCCATCTTGGATTTTCTCAAATGCTCAAGGAAGCCAGGTGGCACCAACACAGCAGATTTTATTCTACACACACCAATCTATCATTTTCTGCAGCAAAACAATGGTCCATACTCAACTGTAGCGGTCACATACACGTTCACCTTCAAAACTATTGAGTCGATTTCTGAATACTTCATCTCGGAGTTCTCACCGCGTAATCGACAAACCCTTTCTCTACCATCTTGATGGAGGATGTGCGGCTCTCGCCAGATCCACACACACCTTTCGCCAGTGTCTGGAACTGAAGCTTCTGTTCTCCCAGGCCCAGCGAAGTCAATTAACTCTGTGGTGAACGGTTGGGCATGGACATTTGGTCATTCGTCCTTCTCGAGTAACCATGTAAAAGCATTCTCCGATTTAAAATTTGGATGAAACGATTGGGCTTCCCTAGTGTTACTTCTTCACAAACGACTACGACGGTCCGTGGCAATTTTCCGGCTCTACGGCTAAGATTAAGCAGTCGGCGATCTCGCAAGTCCGGTAGACACCAAAGTGACCCCCTTCCTCGATTAATGTCCGTAGATTTTACTCCTGCGATATCCCGGGTTGTTTTCTTACCATATTCCCGTGTCGGAGTGCAAGTACAACAGTACAAAAACATGGTGGGTGCAACTTCATGCGGACGTCTGCAGAGCTAGCCTTTTACAAACATGCTTTTACCGCAATGCGTAAGGATAGCATCCCGCGTGTCAGAGCCTGTTCGCAAGCCCTGGCGTTTGCCGACTTCTACCGACGAGTATGAACCACCATTCGCGTATTGACAATGTCGAGCCAAGGGAACCTGGTATCAGTGTTCTGTTGTAAAGGTACAACTCTGAAAACAATGACTCTTATGCCAAGCGCGTGGATAAGGGAAAAGGAACAAACAACAGATGCCTGACATTTTATAGCTCCAATCCAAAGGCCATTGTTACTTACATTCAAAATTATGCAGGATTCACTTCACCGATGTGGTAGTGGGGACTCTTTATGTAATCAATCACCTACTTTAATCTGATTACTGAGCGTTCAAATAGAAATACGTTTTAAGATTAGGTCCTAAAAAATATTTTAACTTATATCACAGCAAACAGATACTACCTTTTTCAGAATCCTTGTGTCACGGGGACCGACAAATACGGGGGGTGCGACCACTTTCAGATATGTATGAGCTTTTGAACAATTTGGACCCCTTACAAAGTTTTTTTTATCATTTGACCTACTTGAATCTACATTTAGTTAAATAGCATTGCGCAGCAACGGTCACCTTTGATTTTTACTCCTTGTAGACTTAAGGAAGACTTTGTGTATTTCATAACGTTCTGCACTTTGACAATATGTGATCCATGACCCCCGAATCCAAATTACCCATGATGCCAAAGTGGCTCCCCAGGCCGCGTACCTACCTGATCCTCCGGGGTGGTCAATACTCACATAATTTTCCCCCCCATTTTTTTCTTTCCCGGCTCGCTACGCTCGCACGGGTAGACCCATATTTTTTCCACTAGGTTCAAATTTTGTCTTGAGAGGCGGAGGGGGGGGGGGGGAGGGAAAATTCATTTACTATCCGTCCCTTTACCTCCTCTTTCGTCTCTCCTTCCCCTTTCCTTCTCTCTTTTTCCCTTCTCCTCTCTTTTTCCCTTCTCCTCCCCTTTCCTCTCTCTTTTCCCTCTCTTCCCCTTCCCTTCTCTTTCGCCCTCTTCTTCCCCTTCTTCTCGTCCCCATTTTACCCCTTCTCCGTCCCCATTTTAGTTGTCCGGGGGGGCAGTCTGCCCCCCCTGGCCACCCCGCTGTTACGCCACTGTGGCTCCCGGTGATTCTTGACCTAGAACACCCGATCTATTACTTTATTACCGCCTCCCTACTAAATTATTTGACAACATGAATCACAATATTGGGGGGTGATAATGGCGTTGCGCTGGTTTTATCAAAGCACGTGAGGATGGCGATTCGTATTCCTTTAGCAACAATTGACATTGTGTAGGGAGGAGGTAGATTTTTCCAAATGTTGGCCGACAAAAACCCCATCTACACTTTGGAATATTGATATTATTATATAATTCAATATTCGGCATATAACACTGGAATATTTATGTATTTTTATTTTCTTTGGAAAATCGGACCTTTTGCGGAAACGCGGAGTTTTGCTGAATTGGGGTTATGACACACGGCTACGGCAGTGGCGTAGTTAGGTTGAGGAGCAGAGGAGGGCAGAGTGTCCCCACTGAAATTGTTTTGAGGGGAAATTGGGAAGAACAGACGTATCATTCATGTTAAATCAGCCCTTTTTCGGACTCCTTTGCCTATGCGACCGCGAAATTTTTTGCCTGTGATCGGGATATTTGTTGCACCTAGATACCGGGAACTTGCTCCCTCGGAACCTCCGAGCTGGCTACGCGCCTCGCTACAGGCAGGGACTTCGGTAAACGATGAACAATCAGGAGTAGTTTAAGTACCATTTTCCCAAAAATTAGAAAAAAATATACCAGCAATCTTTTTTCATGGCTTATGCAGTAAACACAGGAACTGACCTTTGGGTTGGGGTTTTTATGTCTTTCAGACGTTCTATCGCGCCAATTTTTGCACGCTTTGCATATTTGCACGTCTTTTTTACAAGTGAGGTGTTAATGAAAGAACAAGACCTAGCAACAAAATGTATTTTCGAAAACTTTATAAATAGATTGTGGACTCTTCACACAATACTGAATCGCAAAACATGCCGCAGATACTTTGTGTAACTGTATCATCTTCTGAGTGTCCATTAATTAAAGGCGTTGGCGAAACTAAATGAACTAAAGTTCAATATTGATTTCCTGTTTTTCGAAATAACAAACCGTCAATTAATGATAAAAGGCTTTTTATTGAGTGCCCGTTGTTTTTTGGATTAGCAGCCTCTTTTGGGTGCAAGTGTTTCTATAACTATGCACCTGTGTTTGGGTAGCGTTTTATATCGAAATCCCAAGCATGCAAATGAAGTATTACAATTGATTTCAATTCCACCGCGCTGTAAATTGTTGGGCAGTATAGCGCTTGACTGATGGCAAAACCTCATTAGCATACTTGAGACTTCTATGGAAACGTCTACTCTGTTTTTTGCACCTTGACCACATTATAGGCTTACTACTTGGCGAAATGAAACGGAGTGTTGCCATCTAACAACTTACAAGCCATTCAGTCTTATTTGAGTTCATATTATGAGTAGCACGCTATACGAAACTCAAAAAAGCTGCATAGCTTGCTAGATTGTCTACAATGACTATTAATAATAGAACCCTAATATTATATTTATATTATCTATATATATATATATATATATATCATCTATATATATAATATATATATATATATATCTATATAATATATACTCCATCTGCAGACAGTACCGTGTCGAACGTTGTGTTCTCATCAGTGCAAGCACAGACTAAATGCCACCACAAATGAAAGTGAATCACTGACCCGTTAAGCCACTGCCCATTCCATCACGCGCACAATGTTTATGAATTCTAGAGTGCTCAAACTCAATGAGTGAGCTCTCAAAATGCTATATATAATATATATATATATATATATATTGAGAGAGAGAGAGTAGAAAGAGAGAGGGGAAGAGAGAGTGAGGATATATCTAATCATATATATATATATATATATATATATAATATATATATATGTCTCTTATATTCTCTTCTCTCTCTCTCACTCTCTTCTCTCTCATCTCTCTCCTCTCGTCTCTCTATATATATATATATTGCAGCCATTGCTGCACACCGCGGACGTTGTCATTGCACTTATTAATCGCAAATTAACTTGCTGGGATGGGAACCGAACCCACACCCTTCTGTTTAGATCCGGAATGGCGGATGCGCCTATAAATCCATTGCGCCACACGGCAATGTGATGGTTTGCTCGAATTTTTGTATCCAAAGCGTTCGAAGCGTAATGCGTCCATAACAAGGTGATCAACATACGAGATTATACGAAAGCAACTGAACTCCGAATAATTATAATACACCACAAGGAGAAATTTGAGTTGTTAGCTCTCACCTCTGTGAATGACTACTACTGCATAAACATATGGCATATATTAGAAGACATTGATGACAAAGCGCGACGTTTGCATTATTGGCAATTATTAATCGCAAAATAACGTGTTGTGGATGGGACTCTCGAACCCACACCTTCCGTATATATCTATAAGTAATCATAATACCGGTGGTCTGTCATGTGTCTGTCTATCTGTCTGTTGCTGCCCGGACCGCGTCTATTTTCCTCGGAACCGAGGGTCGCACGTTCCGGAATCTGGTGGGTGGTGCCCCTTGACCTTCCGAGGACCGAGTTTGTATTGTATACAGATTAAATCCAGAACTGAGCACCCGAGTAAATCCCAGTCAAGGGCCCCACCTGGCCCCACCGGGATTTCTCTCTTTTGGGTAAATTTACATTACGCCACAGGCAAGCACTCTAACCGCTAGCAACCCTACCGTAGGCCAACGCTCTTCCACATACATCAGTCAAACATAACGCAAGTTTAAAACTTGCGAATCCTCCTGCCAAGGATATACGCCTAACACGGTATTCTTATTTCTTTGCACGCCTCAGATGATTCCTTAAGATTGAGTATGACGCCTGGTATACGTTAATTGATCATATGGTGTAGAGTAAGCAATACACTATCTTTTTAAAAAGCGACAGGAGGTTAGCTTAGATTTCACATAGCATTCAAGGGGATAAGAGCGGAAATCACGAAAAGTAAAAAACAACATTTTTACAAATATGATCTTTGATCTTTGCTTAAAGATCTGTATCTGACATCATGTGTAGTATTACCTGCCGAGGTCATTTAGTGCTAGAGTCATCAAAATGATGAGGGCAGTTACAGCACATTGATTGTTTTGTGGATGCCGCCGCGCCGACGACAACACTGACGACATAATTCGCTGTGGAAAAATCTCCTTTTTAGGGCTAAAACCATCATGGGATAAAGATTACTAATGGGGGTACATACGTCATCTGCAAACATCCGACCAACGCTAGAGAAGCCCGCTTGTTGAGTTTTTAAGCTCCCCCTAATTAAAAAAAAATGTAAAATGACTAGAATAAGAGGGCTATGAATGTCACATTGATTGAAATATTTTTCTCATATCTGATGTAAAGACCATGTAGGTACACTGTTTCAGAATTGCTGTGGAATTTAAAAAAGCTAAGGCGGATTTTAGTAAGTCATAATCTGAAGAAATCATAAATTCGGCGACCATTTCTTTGCTTTTAATACGAATTTGCAAAAAAACCCTCAAAAAGGCTTGGAGCCTTTGTGTCACAGACAAATGCTCATATCAGTTTCACACCATTAAATCCATCTCTATACTTTTGTCGTACAAGGCAGCCGACAAAATGTCTTTTTCATCCGTCACTTATTATCAACACAAGACTTGCCAAGGTTGACGAGTACACTTTTTGGGTAAAATAACACCGCCAAATGGGGCTGTGTGCTTACCTTCATAAGTTTCCCTGCCATGCCCAGATTGCCAGTACTGTATAAAGAAGGTACAAAATCATATTATAAAATTGCGAGGCAGTGTTTTTCTTTGGCTCTGCCATTAACCCAAATACCTCAATTTTACCACAGATTCACAGTTTCAGCAAACACACCTTCTGGACGTATTTCCGATTACTCAATCAGATAAAACACATTGCATTATTTTGACGGTGTGGACACAGTACTTAGATCAGCCAATAATGGTTAATTTGGCATATTTTAAAAAGTTCGAACCCAGTGCAGAGGAGCTTTTCAAGTCCAATGCCCCGGAAAGACTGCCATTTCGTTTAAACCAAATTCCTAGGACTGTTTTTGACAGTACATTGGAGTTAAGCACCGAAAGGCAGTAGAACCACTTGCGACATACCCTAGGTTCGCCAGGGCTCTGAAAAATGAACCATATGTATTAGACGGAGAAACAACTGCAGCTCAATTTTCTTAGTCTCGACTACAATGACTACAGGCCGTATTGAACACTTTTTTAAAAGTGCATAAGGGGTCCATGTGGACCTAGATTCGAGGTTTTTTTCAGCAATGTAACTGTATTTATGTCATACTAATTATTAGCCAAACTCTATGCAAAGTCCATCGGGAATGATTTTTCACTGAATCTGTATAAAACCGTTTTATTTTTTTTCTGATTGTGGTCGCATTGATGTACCCCACCTTATGACGCGAGTGTTTCGGTAAAAAAAAATCCGCCGCAAATTAGGGTTTCAGAAGAGGGTCCGTCTTGTCCAAACGGGAGCGCAGAAGATCTTATGCACTTAAATGTTAAAAATTAAATATATTTGTAATTGTGTTTTTTGTATTACATTTATTCATGTTTTGGGCATTTAAGAAAAATGCTAGGATTTATACAGTGAAGCCCCCCCCCCCCCCAGTTTTTTTTAAAAAAAAATCCTGCCTACTTTCGCGTCGCTGGCAGGAAAAACCTTCTATGTGATTTCACCTTTGAAATCAAAAGCTCCTTATATGTAAAATGGACGTCATTGCAAAACCTCCTACTGCAAAATTTCATATCTCATCAGAACTGCTGCAACTAAAAAACAACATGCTTATCCTAGATTCCAGTTGATATGTAAAGATCCTCATTTTTTGTAGGTGAGGGTATGACTTGAAGGGAATTAGTATATAAAAACTTTAGTCCGTGTATTTATGGTATGATGCGCGCTATAGCCACGATAGACAACCCAGAGCGGTTGGGCCAGTCACATCCCCATCAATTGTCAAAGAATAAACCCTAGAATGTTCAAGAAAGAAAACTAAATCTAGGAATAGTTTCAAGTGAAAGTCAGGTGAAAGCTTATTTTAATGAACAGTGAATATAACAGTTCGCATTGTTACATACAGGTGACTGAAGCGTTCTAAAATTTATGATATGTTGTTGGTAGCACTGTTTAAAACCAATTCGGGATAGACACACTATATGCTCACATAGTCTAATACCAAGTCCGTGACTGGAGACAACAACGTAACTTTATTTGTAGTTGCCAGTTTCGTCAATCCGATCTCCTTTTGTATTGCGAGTAAGAAATCGAGATTTTCTGGGTTTTCTGTACCTATTTTGAAGTAATGGACGAAGTCCAAACTCCGCCATAACTCGACTACCTTCAATTGGAATCTACTATAGTCTGTGATTTTTGGTAAAGCAAAAATCTATTATCATGTAATTGCCTTAGTTGTTAATAAGTTTGATTTGCCACTTCCGTCCCTTGGAAGAGGTTATTCCTGCTCTGGTGCCGATATTTATTTTGTCATTAATATTTTGGTATTATGCTCAAAAAAGCCATGTGTCATTTCACCTGCGGTCACGGTATAATTGCCTGATTTAATATTATAGAGTCGATAATTTTGTACCCCAGCTTGGAGACAGAACACTGCATCATTCAAAAAAGTGGAAGAATATCGCATTGCCGTGTCGCGAACTTCAAACTTTGCACTTGATTTACATTACATACGTGTCAAATTCGGTGATATGCACAATATCCGGTGCTACTTTTATAACCTTCTTACCAATTTTTTTCAAAGCAAGGGCAATTGTGGTCACTGCTTGAATAGGGGCTAGATTTATGCGAACGTAGGTATACGTAGAACGTGAACCAAAATTATGTATTGAAAGGGCAACCTATAGGTTTGTCTTTGTTCGAGCTCGAGAACAAAATGCCATTTTGGAAGGTACAGCTTACCACCGTTTTATATTTATTTTTTTTTTGTTAATGGCTAGTATCAATTCGAGCCAGTATATATAGCTTACTAAGAACAATTTCATTGATATCAATTATTGATTTATGTCGTTTTCTTGGCAATTCACAAGCATACATGAAGCAATTTTTCCTTCTTGGGTAAAAAGAATTTTTTATCACTTTTCAAGCCTTAGTCAAACTAAATGAGAAGTAGAGCTTACAAAGAAAATTTGATATTATCCTTTCCAGAAATTCAATCAAGTAAAAATTATTTGAAGTCAAATCCGTCGAGGTTAGTAGTGGATTAACC